>JAQFXM010008288.1:0-10845 GCA_034693345.1 Entomobrya multifasciata | reverse complement strand
CAGGTATCATATACCTCATATAATCTAAATTATCTTATGCAGCGTCCTGCGGACGCTGCTCAGATAATTTCCAATTAATATTTCGGTATACTCAACCATTGAGTATCACAGTTATACATGTAGAAATCCAAAGAAATCGAAGGAAAGTTAACTACATGATGAAATAAGCATCACTCATGTACACGAAAAGTAACACATTTAAGTATTTATTACAAATACAATAATATTTTAAATTCATAGCATAGTTAAAACAATAATAATATACTTACGAAACACAAACGTAAGACTTAATTTTACAGAAATCCATTTATCTCTTACGACAGCTAAGTAAACTATTCATAATTTCATTACTGGTTACAATCGGACGATTATAGAAATTAGCAAACACTCTTGAGTTTTCTGACCATCCTGCCGATTTATAAATTTCATCAATATGAACGCCTTCCATTGCAGCTTTCGAGCTTGAAGCGTGCCTATAGCTATGTGATTTAAATAATGTGATATCAATTCCTGAATCAGACAAAACTGATTTTAACCATTTACTTATTGTTTGTGAGCAAACCTTTTTATATGGCTTACGTGAACTAACAAACAACCTTTCTTCACGAGGAATTTGAGTCGTTCTGTTTAAGTAATCTTTCAAGCATGTTAATACACACACAGTCTCATCAACAAATTTATTAAAATACATCGAGTAAACCTGACCAGGTTTGCTAGTCTTTAACCTTGAATTAACAATAATTTCGACCCTATCTTCTAAAACAAAATGAATATCTGCTCGAGAAATGAGAGATAAAGTCTGAACTCTTTGGGATGAACAAAGAGCAAAAAGAGCAGCAAGCTTCTTTGATAAAATAGCGAGCGAAAGTGTTTCATTCCTGCCCCAACTAGAAATCGTATTTACAACTTTAGACGGATCCCAAATAAAATTATATTTACTACTCGGTGGTCGCAACCTGCCGACTCCTTTCATAAAACGAGAAATCAACGGATGATTACCAATAAAATAATTATCTATTTTCCCTTCATATATTGATAATGCTGATCTAGCAGTGTTGATGCTAGAATAACCCTTTCCCTCATCAAATAACCATGACAAAAATTCTAAAATATTATCTATTGTACAAGGATTACTAATACTGTTGGCTAATTTAAATTTATTCCACTGCTCAAAGGCTGTCAAATACTGTTTCCAAGTAGTATCAGTGCACGAAGCCTGTAAAATTTTCATTGTTCGACTTGAGACTGCCAGCGATTGCCCGAAACGACTGCTACAGCCAGAGAAAGGGTCTTTGACAGTGGATGTACATCGTTTCTGTAAGGACAAAACAAATTATATTCAGATGGGAGCAAAATGAGTGCAGGCGTAGATCGCATAGCTTCAAACATCGGGTACCAAGCCTGCGACTTCCAATACGGAATCACTAATATTCCTGTACTCATCTCAAAACGTATTTTAGCTAACGCTCGATCAATTAATGAAAAGGGTGGAAATGCATAAAACTTATCCGGCCACTTAAAACTAAATGCATCCACGTTTGTGCACATAGGATCAGGATACCAAGAACAGTACTGATTACATTTTGCAGTGAGTGAGCTTGCAAATAGATCGATAACCGTACTAAAAAATTGTTGCTTAATTTTGTGAAAAGTCATATCATCCAAACCAAAATCATTTTCATCTCGCAATTCACGTGAAGCTCGGTCAGCTCGTACGTTGTCTTTAGTATTTATGTACGTCGCAACAAGGTTTATATTTTTTGACTCTGCCCACGACCATATTTCCTTAGCTTTTTCCAAGCAAAGCCACGACCTACAGCCACCCTGCCTATTTACATATGAAAGCGCTGTTGTATTGTCTACTCTTACTAATATCTGACAGTTAGATGCATCACGAAGCAAACTTTTTAACCCGTTCTTTATTGCGATAAGCTCAAGCACATTAATATGATATTTAGACTCACTAAATGACCAAAAGCCTCTTGTTGTTCTGCCTTCCGAATAGGCACCCCATCCTGACTTAGAGCTATCCGTTTCTATTTCATATTTAAAATCATCGTTGTGAATAGGCATCTTTGCCTCGAGAATTCTTGAATGCCACCATTTAAGTTCTTCTCGAGACTTTGAACTCAACACTAGTTGTGCAGAATAAGAACCATGTTTGAGAAGAGATTGCAACTTGTCTAACTCTAATACTTTCGTATGAATCATAGAATAATTTACCGCAGGGGTTGCGGATATCAGTATTCCAATTAATTTTGAAGCTTCCAAAATATCTATGCTATCTCTCCCCATAACATTCGCTGTCATTTGATATATTCTTTTCTTTTTAACTACAGGCAAACTGATTGTCATACTTTTAGAACAATAACAAAAACCTAAGTACTCAATATTCTGTTTAGGAACGAGCTCAGACTTCGTAAAATTCACTCGTAACCCTAAGGTACTGAGAATAGAAACTGTTTGTTGGACATTTTCTTCACACTTTTTATAACTTGTTCCCAGCAATAACAAATCATCCAGATAAATATTTGAGAGATAACCCTGTGACCTAAGTAAAGTTACTACAGGACGCATAATTTTAGTGAAAATTCTTGGGGCTGTACAGAGCCCAAATGGGAGACAGTTATACTGATAGAGTTCATCTTCAAACATAAACCTTAGGTATTTCCTATGAGTTTTATGTATTGCTACCATGTAGTACGCATCTTCTAAGTCAATTTTTGCCATCCAAGCATTCATAAAAATTAGTTTTGATACAGTTCTGTAATCTTCAAGCTTAAAATGTGGACATACTATATATTCATTTAGCTTTTTAAGGTTCAATATAAATCTATAAGTTCCGTCCTTTTTAGGTACGGTGAACACCGGAGAAATGTACTGACCAACTACCGGTTTTACTTTTGAGACAGCTTTTATTCGTAATAACTTGTCTATTGCTGACTTGCATGCAGCTCTTTCTGTACTAGAAAATGACCTTTCACCTGGTAAACACAATTGAATAGGTGGAATTTTAAATGGTATCTTGTAACCTTTAATTGCTTTAATTACTTCTTTTTCGGAACAAATTTTTGACCACTCGTGTACGTAGGTACATAGGGTACCGGAACTTACATTTGAATTTAATTTTTCCGACGAGTTTGTGGCATTCTCATGAATGGTCGGGGCTGAGGATGGCGCTGTTGGTTCTGAAATGCGCCCCCCTTTTGTTGAAAGAAGGGCTGCTTGAAGTTTAAAGACGACCTCGGTTTGTAAGGTTGGTAACGTTGCCCACGGTGTTGGTAACTGGTCGGTTGAAATGCTGGTTTCACGACGTTAGCAGCATTCTTTGAAGCCTTAAGCTGGTCAAGGACGTTGTCTCCAAACAGCCATTCAGTGGGCACATTGTTACTGGAGCAAATGGATGCAAATTCTTTGTTGAGGTGAGGTCTTAGTTCGGCTTTTCGTTTAACGCTAATCTCTTGACTCGCAAGTCCCAATATGGCGCCGGCATCCATACACATGCTTAACAAATCTTTACCTAGCTCCTTTGGGATTTGTTTGGAAGCATCAAAAATCTTATCCGCCATTCGGCTTACCACAATTTGAGTTTGTGAAATGAACAAGGCTTGCTGTTGATAATTTAAATCAGCGTTACGTGAACGACTCTTAAGTTGGGGCCAAATCTCTGGATTTACCCGGGGAACTGCAAGTACCTTGCAATTTTCAGGCGGTTTCAAATCTTTGATCCACTTATCAATTTTCTCTTTAGCTGGCCGGTGTGTCACCATGCGTTCAAAAGATTTTGCGACAGCTTCTCCTAATTTATCTCCAAACTCAGTGGACGGCTGAGATATGTTCAATATCCCCAGCATCTCTTCGTTATCATCGGTCACATTATCCTGATTATCAGTTCCGTCGGAACCTGAATGAAAGTAGAATGCAACGCATTGCATTTAAGTATATATTGTACAAACTTGTACTCTTTTTATTTGAGCAGCCCGCAGGCAAAAATCTGTGACATACCCATAAATTGGTCCACAAGATCATCTTCGTCACTGTATTCACAATGCATTGACTCTTGTTCATCTTCTCTGCCGACCCCCAAGGCTGAAGTCAAATTAGCTAAAATAGAGGGGACATCCCGCAGGGAAGTCAGTACTTTAGAGTGATCCGCGAGGGTTGCACTTAAGTCATTAATTTGACCCTGAAGGGTTTGTGGACTGTTATCATCCTGCTGATTTTCCACATCGTTCTCATGGAGGTCTTCAGCCTCATTGTTGAGATTTGGAGATTCTAAATCTCTATTAAATTAAATAAATAAACTCTATGAGTTTTTGGCAGTTTTTAAATTTCCAAAGTCGCAACAATGGACTGCTGTTATTTTAAACATCTTTTTATCATTCTGCAGTATTAAATTTTCCCAAGGTCGCAACCAAGGACTGCTAATATTTAAAAACGATTTTGCAGTATATTTACCCAAGGTCGCAACCAAGGACTGCTACTAATTTAAACATCCTTTTTGCAGTATTTTAATTCCCAAGGTCGCAACCAAGGACTGCTATTTTTAATAAACATTGGGATAAACGGGTTGACGCATCAGAGCCCAAGGATGTGTTTTGGGGGGTGGGGTAACTTATTTAATTTTAAATTCTTACCTTGACTGATTATTCTTTCCTCTCTTCCTGGACGTTGTGGACATATTGGCACTAATTTAATTGGTTTACTAATTAAAATATGACGATTTAAAAAATTACTTTTGTGGATTGGAACTTTCATTGGCTACGTCCAAATGAACTATGAGGATGCTACCGGACGGGAAGCGCACATATACACAACCACCAGACATTTTTTGGTTTTGGTGGTTTACTTGTGGAGATGGACGATGATTGGCTACTTCCGTAGAGCTAACTACATGTATAACTGTGATACTCAATGGTTGAGTATACCGAAATATTAATTGCAGACCATGTGGAGAACTGATGAAGGTCAATTGGCTCCTTTTTCTTTGGAAATTATTATTTAGGGTGCAGCTTTCTCTTTCCATCGTATTGTTGTACTAGCAATCATGCTACTTATTATTGAATTCTTGCCAGCTGCCAGTAATTTTTTGGAGGAATTGCATAAGTACAGTGTGTATAACAGTAAACGCAATGGAACGGAAGTAACCAAAGTTTTGGCAAGGCTTTGAACTCTCCTTTTCATGCCCTCCTCTCTGTGCCCCACTCACTTTGTATGAAAACACAGTGGAGAAAGGCAAAAAGGAAACGTCAAGGTCATTTTTATCATCGTCATCATCTTTCCCGCTTTTCATAGTCATAATAGTATGTATGGTGGTACCACACTTTTGGATGTGTTTTTATGGTGTGGGGAACTACACTAACATTAATATTATTATTCCAATAGTACTAATATTTACTACATACTTTTTTCTCTTGCCAGTTACGTTTAAGAGGGCCAGAACAAGTGGTACTTTTTTTTAAAGTGTGGAGCACTGGAATGGAGAAAATGGCCACTTGAGAAGCGCTTAAAAATGGACCGTTAGGTAGATAACGTACTTAGCAGATAAATTGATTGGAAAATTTGTAGATTGTTGTGCTAGTACGAAAAAAAGTATCTGCTTATTTGGAGAGGATTCCAATTCCAACGGTTGGAATAGAGAATGAAAAAAGTCGTTTCTGGACGAGAAGGGAAGAGTTTTAATTGTTTAAAAAATGAGTATACAGAAAATGGGGCGGCGGATGGGGTGGTAGGTTGTATGGATGTGGTGTGATGCTGAAAATTGAACAGGTAGAGATGCTTTCTATTTACTGCACTTGCTTTTTTGCTCTCTTCGTAAAATATTTATTTAAGGAAATGGCAGTTAGTGCTTTATGTAAGCTACCTTGATACGTCAACACTTTTAATAGCTTCGTTCTTACCAAGTTAACTGGTACAGTAACTGGCACTTGTGGTGGTGGTCTGGTCTGTTCTCGTAGTCTCAAGGATGTACATACTACAGTAATAGATATATGTACATAAAACCATCATGAAATTGACTCTCTATTTTTTACGGAGAGCAGAATCAACCGAAAAGTTTACATTTAGAAATGCTCTTACGTTAGTATTTTCCAAATGTAAAAAATGGACAAAAAAACGAAGAGAAAGTCAACGAGAATTACTTGTGTTCAATTGTAGCGTGTCATCCTATTTATATAGCGTTCTATTTATTTCCAGTAGACTAGCTAGTTAGAAGAGTAAAACGAGGGGAGAGTTGAGTAGAGAATTGGTGTCTGGGCAAGAGAGGAAGGTTGAGTGGTGTGTGGTGTGTGAGATGAAGGAAAAAGGTAATTAATAACAGTGAACCGGAAAGAGAGAAAAAAAAACTTGGAAGGATGGGAATAAAAAGTTGTGAAAATGGAAATACCTTTTGTGCAAACGTCTACCTACTTGGGTTGGCCTGACTTCTTGTATGTCTTTCTAGTGTACTAACAGTGCAGTGCTGACTGAATAAATGGCAAAATAAAATGGTTGAAGGACGAGAAGGAGATTTTGGCTTGGTTGGTTGTGGTGGATCAAGTAAAGTGAAAGGAAAGGTTCATTACACCTGTCCAATCTGCTGCGAACCAAGGAAAAAAGAAAGACGATATATGGGCACGGACACACACTTTGTTAAAAACTGAGTTGACTTCTTTAAAAATAAGTAAGTTGACTGAATCGAGGTGGATTTTAAAGAAAAATAAGATAAAAATAAGAAAACAAGTTCCGTTTGGTTATGGGAGGATCCTTATATGATCTGATAAGATAGGTAGAGAGGGGAAAAAATTGGGTAAGAGGAAGAGTAGCTTCCCGACTGATTTCAGTTGCAAACTGCAAGTCCGTCCTACACACATATCATACATATAATTCTTATTACATTTCACATGGCTTTCTTCTACTGTAATCGGGTAAATGGTAAAGGGTTAGCCCAGGGGAAATAAGAAAAAGAAGGAAATTCGTAAAAACGCGCTGATGTTATCTTTTTGGTTTTTTCTCCGTAATTCCTTTCGTAGAGAAAAAACTAAACTAAACGGAAATTTCACCGGAACTTGATTCATGAACAATGAAAAAATGAAGAGTGATATCGCGTTACGTTTTTTGTCTGATGTTACATTATAATCCCTGTAATTCACTTTATTTTTCATATACAAAAAAACCTAATAGAAATACATAGGTACATACATGTAGACACATGGAGCCAAACTGCATTCTAAATGAGACAAGAAATATCCCCTTGAGCTGTCTACATACATGTAAGTTTAGGTATCTCTTCTCGTCTGGGAACACAAACCATTTTGAAAGTTTGACTTGGTTATATCGAAACAAAGGAAAACGAGTGAAAAAATATGGGAGTATAGTAGTCTAGCCGATTGGTTAGCTCATAGAGCCACCATAAATCTCTCTGGGGAGACATGGGACTACACCTGCACCGCACCTACCAGTTGCCATCTTTAAAACTTTGCTTTAATTTTGTATAAATTAAAAATACGATGCAACTTACAAAGTTTTGCACATGGCCATATTATCGTTATTTTCTAAATCAAGGTCATTTATACAAAAGTGTTTGGAGCAAAAAAATCCCTTTTATATATTTTTTTGCTAATTCTATGTGCACTTTATGTATTTATGTAAATAAAAAGCAGAATAACAAGGGAAAGTAAAATTTATGCTGGTGCCTCAAGGGAAAAAGAAATACATGCATAAATATTAGTTCAAGACTGCTTGCTGTGTGCAAGTAAAACTAAGCAACCTTGATCCCTTGTCTTTTTGAGAGTCACCCTTTCATCCACCATCCAATCCACCACCGGAGTAAAAAGAAATGATAATGTAGGGATATGTAAGATGGTGTGATGATAAAGTCAGAAAGAGAAAAGGCATCCTAGTGAGGAGAAAGTTGAGCTCTCTGTTGGTGGTACTCTCTTTGACAAGTAAAAACTGAACTAGTTGAAGCTATTCACTAAATTCAATGTCTTCTTTATACTAATAGATGTATTAGGTATAAAACAAATAATAAGACATATTTTCTTTACAACACTGTCATGTTGGGATTGGGATCATGGTGCATCAAAAGGTCCATTTTTCTTGCAAAATGGCAAAAGAAGTAATGTAATTCTGCTTATATCTATTAAATGTAGAAGGCATTCGAGAAAAAATGTAGACCATGAAGACAGCTTAACAGAGACATTATCTCTATTTTTTCACATGATTACAAGATTGGTCAGTCAATCATTTGATGCGCCCAAATGCTAAAATAAATCCTCTGAAATATAAAACCTCGCCACATAACATAACATTCCGCAAAAAAATCAAGAATTTTCCGTGTTATGCTTATCATGAAGCTTAATAAAGGCGTTGTGTGACGTATGGAGTGTGGATCTCCAAATGATGACGCAAATCAAACCAGTAAAATTCTAAAATTCAGTTTATATCACAGATTCCGTTCGATCAATATCAGTTTCCTACCTTTCATGTGACATCAAAGAGAAAATGTGGGCACTTAAAATGCTACGCATAATTAGGGATTAAGTGGGCATCCTGTGCTTTCGATTCCAATCCCAATGACTTTACTTAAAAAATCATTTCGACTTGTTTGATGGCTTGCTTGACCATTTGTAATTCAATCAACCTACATACAAACCAAAAATATATAGGCTTAAAGGCTCTCATACCGTTTCACCTTTTATCAGCCTTCCACCACCCACCTCCACCATCACCTGACTTGACTTGACATGTACAAGGGGATTTACTTAGCTTTTATTTTAACACAATGACACAGGTGTTGTTCATCACAGGTTAATTATAATGGAGTTCTATTTTTGGCTACTTTTATTCCAGGTGGCTTGATGATATGCTATGCTGCTGGAGTGACGTACCAAATGTGGACTCCAGCCCAGTCAGAGATTCAAATGGAAGAAGAGGAGGAAAATTTCAGAATACAACGCAAAAATATTATACAGAGAAAAAAACAATTTTTGTCAGCGGACTAAAGAGGATAAGTGGAAGGCAAAGTACAAAACAAACTATTAAGCTAATTATACCATTTTACAAGGAACTGGGTCTGCGTGGGCGGGCAGGGAAGTCACTTTATAACTAAATTGGATGTCATTTTTGATGAGTTTATAACGAAAAGTATCTCTGGAGTAAAGAAGGCAATCCCAAATTATTAATTATAGCTTGAATAACTAAAAGTAACACAAAATTACATGACTTTAGTTTTTAATTTAAAGTAATGATAAAACAATTGCAGAAAACAATCATTACAAGTGTAAGTAATATGCATAAGTACACATAATGATACAGCGTAAAAATGAGACTTTTTTTCTAGAAAGTGTATAAAAATTTAGCTTTTAAGACAAAAATGAAAGCAGGAGCAAAATATGTGAAGAATCAAAAGTACATTTATCAATAACAATAAAAATTTAAGGTTATGTACATTGATAAGAACGTAAAAAATTGTTGCTAAATATTTTAACTGTAGCACAAACAATAATACCAAAAAATACTTTAAAAGCTGTAAAAATATAAATTATAGTAGAATTGGTAGTATAAAAATGCATATTTAAAAAAGAACCTGTGTGTTTTGAACAATTACGATATCTTTGTAATTCGGAATCATGTGTACCTTTTCGTAAAAAAACATATGCGTGCATAAAAAAGTAAATTTAGTAAATGAAAGTTTTAGTTGTTAAAATGGTAATTAACAAAAAGGTCAAAATATTGTTTGCATTTTGGATTTGATTACTTGCAAACGTAATGGAAAATAATTAAGAGAAAATCATAGTTTTTTCATGAAACATGAGTTAATTTTCTTCATTAAACATTTTAATCTGTAACAATTCTTTACCCATGCCACCATAAGCATGATTCAGAATAATAACAAAAAAAACCTAGATTTTGTTCATATCATCAAACTGCCATTTTTAAAATAGCTCATTTTTATTACGGAAAGTCAAGTTGGAAAGAAAAGTCAATAAAAAATCGCTCACAAAAATCTGGAAGATAATGATTGATAGTCGTCTGTATTTTATTTATTTAAAAAGGTCAGGTAGGAATTAGGAATTAGGTATAGGAATTTTTTATTTATTTTCAAAGCAACTCATCGTCAAGACAATGGAATAGTTTAGTAAGTAGAATTCGGCATGAAATGTCAGTCAGTACCCAGTACAGTAGCTCATGGAATAGAATGATGGTTATATTTATCCTATTGTTATTTTAATATGGCAGTACAATAACACATGCTGTAAAGTCATTCAATGAACAGCATTAAAGAATCTCTGAATTTTAAAGTATTTTGTATTAAAAACTTAAATCAGTGAAAGTAACTGTAAATTTGTTAAATATTTCATGATGCTGCTTTATATTACTTTGATATATTCAATTTGTGTAAATTTCGCTTATTTTTTTTCGTCAGAGGTGCGTTTCTGGTAGAGAAAAAAATTAAAAACTGTAAAAAATTATTAATGTCATTTGAAATGTGTGTGGTGTAATGTATTTGTAATACGCAAAATATCTACCAAAAAACCAATCCATGACCTGATTAACCTGACCTATAAAATATAACCTCGCATTATAAACATGTATTTATCTATGTAATATCGCTATATATATTTTTAGTGATTTTTGAACTGATATATACAATTCTCGTAATTGATATCATTATCCCTAAGTATCGTAAATATGAGTACATAAAGTGTAAAGGAAGAAGGGAGTCATCTTGTGCGCGAAGTCTTTCTTTACAAAATTCGCAATAATATGATGCACGTAGATGGATTTTTTAAAGTTCGTATCTGAAATCTATGTGATTAGCTAAATGTAGAATGAAACAGCATTTGTATTTAAGGTAGCTGT
>JAQFXM010008287.1:0-10847 GCA_034693345.1 Entomobrya multifasciata | reverse complement strand
TTCCAAAAAACAGAATTCAAAAATTCCCAGCCGTTTCCGAGATATCGGGGCGACGGACGGCCGGACGGCCGGCCGGATGGCCGGACGGGATACAGTCAGAATCGCAAACCCAATAGATACTCTTAACAGAGTATCTAATAAATCGCCATCTTTTATGTACAGAATAAGGAAAACTAGGTAGAAAACGTAAGAAAGTGGTGTAAATATATTAAATTTCAATTCGAAAAATCCCTTGAAGTTAGGAACTGTTCTAGATATAAGGGTGTGTAACAATAGAAGAGTAAAAGTCTCAAGATAATTTCATGATTCGTGATACAATTGCATTTTTTTAGAAACATGACACATGATAAGAATTTAAAAATAATGCTTAGTAAAAATGTAAGAGATAGAATTACTGACGAGGAAGGATGGCGAATGGGGAATAACTTCTGAGTTTAGTCAGGAAAGTAGCGTTAGATTATTGTTGTGGGGGAGTGCTGCATGTTGGGGTAATGTAAGACATGACGGTATGGAATATGGATTAGAACGTTATTTCAAGTAGAGTCTTGAGTCATTTTGGAAACATTAAATGGTGGATCTTTTCTTGGTTATAGATTTAAGGGCAGAGACAATAACGGCACATTAAAATGAACTATTTGACAATGACCAATAAAATTAAATAGGATATAGGAATTAAATAGGTAGTACGAATGATTGGATGAAAAAATACTACTTTGTCTACTCTACTACTGGCTCATTTCGTTCGTTTGTATGACTGATGATAAGTGTATTTTAGATGAAATTTCGTTGTTTAATTATACAAACCTACATTACGTACGTACTTATGTAACTTGTCCATTGCCATTACGTCTACGCCCTTTTATAGGTAGTAGTAAACACGTGACACACGTATGACAATCTTATTGTGTATATAAACTAGTAACTCTTTCCCAGTAACGCTATTAGCTTGTAAACGCTATTTTGCTAAATGCAACTTGGGGTGTGTGTTACTATTACATTGGTACAGTATTAACTTTTGATGATGGCCAAGTGGACGAAGAGGAGAACTCCTTGTCGATGGACCATCGGCTTCCCAAGCTGCCACCGGGAATACTTCCACATGGATTTCCACAAGTTGTGGATGTGCAGCCAGCCCTCACGGCTTCGGAGCAGGCTGCTCAGCAGGAAGAAGAAAAGAAGGAAATTAAACCAAAGGATTTGAGTGACGAAGAAAAGCAGATGATAATCATGTCACCGAATTTCCAGAGATTTGTCGATAAATCTGCACGAATACTTGAAAGAGCGTTGGGAGAACATCAAGTGGACATTTTTGTGGATTATGCCAAAACAACTGATGGCGATGATGCTGGGTAATTTTAGATCATGAGAATAAATTTGATAGATTCTCGAATGCTGTCATTTGCAATAGTTTGTAATCCTGGTAAATGGATTTTTTTACAGGGACGAAAAATCTGCAACTAGACTTTCTCTGAACCGTGTATTTTATGATGAGAAATGGTCAAAAAATAGATGTGTAACTTCGCTGGATTGGTCTGCACATTATCCAGAACTTTTGGTAGCTAGCTATTCCAATAATGAGGACTCTCCTCATGATCCTGACGGTGTGTGTCTGATCTGGAACACGAAATTTTCGAAATCTTCCCCAGAATATGTATTCCATTGCCAGAGTCCTGTTACATCAACTACGTTTGCAAAGTAATTAGCGCAACTATTTCTAATTATAATTACTGATTTATGTAATCTGGATTTTCAAATTAATGTACGCATGTTTACTGTAGGTTTCATCCTAATTTGGTACTTGGAGGTACGTACTCTGGATCAATTGTTTTGTGGGATAACAGAGTTGAAAAGAAAACTCCTGTGCAACGAAGCCCTCTTACGACGTCGGCCCACACAGTAAGTTAATTTACTTAATTTTTCGGGTGATTTTGAGAAAACTGGATAATATTTATGTATTCACTATTTTTACTTATTCCAGCATCCTGTGTACTGCTTGAAGGTCGTAGGTGCCCAAAATTCACACAACGTTATCAGTATTTCCACTGATGGAAAGTTATGCTCCTGGTCATTAGATATGTTGGCACAGCCCCAGGAAATTCTGGATCTGCAGCACAAGCAAAACAAGGCTGTCGCAGCTACATGTCTCGCATTCCCCCAAGGCAGCGTTAACAATTTTGTAATTGGCAGTGAAGAAGGGGCTGTGTACTCAGGTAATTGAAAATCATTGCTGGCCACGAGCATAATTATAATTCAGTTAAACTCTAATTATTTGTGTGAGTAAAATTTGAATGATTGATTATATAGCTTGTAGACATGGAACAAAAGCCGGTATATTGGACGGTTACGAAGGCCATTACGCCCCTGTAACTGGAATCAATCCACACAATGTACCTGGACCAGTTGACTTTTCACATTTATATCTAACTTCAAGTTTTGATTGGAGTGTGAAATTGTGGAGTTTAAAGGTATGTTAATCAGTTGAAATTCCCTTTTTGTTCTGCTGCGGAAGTATGGAATATGTATTAATTAAAAAATTTGTATGTAGGAAACGCGGCCTATCTACTCTTTTGAAGTTACTGGTGACTATATCTATGACGTAGCTTGGTCCCCAATTCATCCATCAGTTTTTGCGGATGTTGATGGAAATGGAAGATTAAATCTTTGGAACCTGAACAACGATACTGAACTACCTTCTGCTACAGTGCAAGTAGATGGCCCTGCTGCCTTGAATCGTGTCTCTTGGACTCAGTCCGGACTACATGTCACTGCGGGAGATGATATGGGAAAGATTTGGGTGTATGATGTTGGAGAGGTAAAATTTAGACTTAGTTCCCATTCAGATTCATTACTAAATTTAAAGTTCGGAATAGTGTGATAAAAACGTGTATTCGTTATATTATTACAGCAACTAGCCAATCCCAGACCGGACGATTGGTCTAAATTCGCAAAAACCTTAGCAGAACTGAAGAACAACCAAACAGGGGACGACTTGGATCAGCTTTCCATCAGTTCTCGTTAAATTAATATTACTGACAAATTAGTAATTTATGTATAAATATTATGTACACAATCTTATTACTTAAGTAATATAAAAATCGCTATTTAAAAAACGTCTTGAGCTGCTGAAGAGTGAAGATGATGTACATCATTGATGATTGATTTGAAAATGCTTTACATTCACAATAAAAAGAAAAAGTAACAATAAAATGGCCCAATCACAAAGCAATTTTATACTACAATATTTATTCAATCTTCAATATTATGATACAATACATTACATGGCAATCATTAAAATTCTAACGACATGACTGTGTTCAGGATGCACAAAGAATATTTCCCCATGCAAATCACATCCCACTGTCAGTCTGACTGTTTTGTCGGAACAGTGGATTGCTTCATGAAAACGTAAACTGGAAAATGCGAACTCCCTCGTTATTTAACTTAACAAAATTATAATGATGTTCTATGAAAGGACTATTAAGTCAGGTCTGCATGACTAAACTCATGCTGCTTCGTAAGCAGATGATTTAGTCAGTTTTCCTGTAGTCGGGTGCAGGGCAACCTTCAGAGTAATCCCGAGTTGCGACGAACTAGAATGAATTTACAAAATAAATCATCACAATTACTACATTATCTAACATGAGGCAAAAAAAATGTACGCTCTTTTTATGTCCCATTATTTTTGACTGTGTACCTTATATTGCTTATTAGTCCAATCGTTCCATGGCTCTGGGTTTCTGTTCCTGCTCCATGTAACCTCCGGGCTCCTGGTAGCTAATCGTGCAACATATAACGCCGCAAGCAATGCTCCAGCGCCGACGATCCCATAAATGGGGATGAGCTAAACATGTATGGAATTCCAAAACTCGATTAAATTACGGATTTAATGGGATATCCCTCCCTACCTAAAGAAAGTATATTTCGATAAAACTTACCGCTGGATTCTTCTTGATGCTGGACCAGTTCAGCCCACTGAGACCGATTCCCTTAGTCATTGTGAAGATGTTCTTCAACTACTTCCTACAAAATAAAAATAGACCTCTTAATAAAATACCATTTTAGATTTTAGTTAATATTGTAAAACAGCAAATTAGTTCACTACTGTAATACTGTAATCAAAATATAACATGTGCTGTTGAATAAATATCAAGGACTTTTGTAGTCGTTTGGTTTAATGCAGCAGGTTTAAAAGCTTATATTTAACAGAATTTCTTTAAAAATTAAAATAACTTACCACAAACACTGGAAAATAACTGGTTTTTGCTGAATCGTTAAAATCACCTGATGTAGTATTTTTGGCAGTGAGAAATAAGGCCAAAATGGAAATTGTGTGTCGTCGTAGATGGCTGTTATCCTGCAATGCAAAAAAGGTGGAATGGAATATCATGTGCACTTATGTGCAGCTGCTTACTCAGATAGTATATAGTAGTTTACTATGTATTTGTTCAGTGCAATGCTATACTACATAATCATACTGAATAGAGAATAGAGAGTGTATCTTTTCTAATGCCAAATACCAAAAACACACACATCTTTTGTAAACGTGTTTAAAAAAGATAAGTTAACAAGCTTATCAAAACAAATCTTTTAAAACTAAATGCTCCCATAAAGCATGTAGTTTGTACAAAATCAGTGGCTCATCTACAGTCTTTTTTAAACAGGTAAGATACTTAGAAAGTAATGACATACTAATTAAGTTTTAATTGTATTTAACTGTGTTTCCTGATGGTATGCTTTTGCGGTGTCCCAATAACCATTACTACTTATTGCTCTACTTCACTTTCTACTACGATTAGAATACAACAACTCTGGGGCTACTTGATCCTACTGTTTTACTAACGCTGCGCTGCGCTATCTAACTGATTGCATTCAATAAATAGTGTACACTAGTTAAAAATTCAAAGTTTCCAAATATAACGGTATGAAATCGTACTTTTGAAAGTACATCAATATTTATGAGCATGGAAAGCCAAACTTGTTATCCCCGCGAAAGTTATCTGATAATTTAGGTCACGCAAAAGAATTTGTTTTTTGTGAGTTCTTCTTACACCGGACCCGGAAGGAAACGTGTACCGGAAAACAAAAAGTAGATTCCTTATTGTGGGCTTTGTGTTGTGATTCAGTTGTGATCATTTACTTTAAACAGTTTTCATATTTAAGTGATTTTAAGACTATATTGTTTTCATTTAATTACTACCAAAAAGTTTGAACAAAGAAAATTAGCCGAAGCACGTGTTTGTAGTAAGCCGATGTTTTGCTGCAAACTTTGTTTGTATTTATGCCATTGTGCTTTGATAAATCGGTCCAATTTATAAAAATATTTCCATTTTAATTTAGATTTTTTTGCATAGATTTTTAGTTTAGTTGCTCTATTTTTTGTTATATCGTGTGATTTATGTATTTTTAGACCTGGGTTATCACCTTCTACCCAATTTTTCATGCTGATGTGAAGCATGGGTTCGTGTTACCAGGAACTTAAAACTAGATAAATTGACCAAAAGACTATAATTGGGGAAAGCTTGGGAATCTGTCTTGCACATTCAGTGCATTAGTTTACTTTTTAAACTGTCACGTAAAGGCTTTGAAATCTACACATTATGGTATGTATATATAAACTTTTCAATCTAAATTCAAAACGTGTTTTAAAATGAGATGATAGTCACTTTTTTATGAAAATACTTTCTCCGTACGTTTCAGGCGGTGTTAGGTGTTCAGTTAGCGATTTCTATGATTATGGCCAGTATTATATCAAGATTTGGTGCAAGACTATCTCTTGCACGATATTTACTGTGCAGTACTGGGTAAGAAATACTTTACAATTTCATATTTTTTATACTCTAACTAATCAAATAGTTAATCGGGGCTAATAGTCGTAATACAGGTATGAGTCAAGGTTTGCTCATTTTTTCGCAGATTAATACGCTTTCTTCATCCGACGGATGACGAATTGCGTGAATTAGCTGGAGTACCAAAAGACATGGGTGGGAAGGGTAAAGGAAAAGGAAAGAACTTGGACTACAAAAATCCAAATTCATTTCATGTCCCGAAAGACTTAGATATTAAGGTATGGATCTTGATAAACTAATTTTGTAAATTGTATGTTTGAATGTATAAAGGATTCTATCCAATCAATTCTAATAAAATATTTTTTAATCATTCAGCTGGATTCGGTTAGAGTGAGTCCAGGCGAGGTTATACATTTGAGATACTACTCTGAGGTTAGTATTTTTTCTAGTTTCTGCAGTAGTTTGCATTTGTATGACAAACATGTAGTCTATGTAGTTATTCAACTAATTATTGATCTTTTAATTTCAGTATCAATCTGTGCTGGATTACACTCTTTATGCAACAATAGTATATTTTGCAACAGAGGTTAGTTATGTGTAAAGATGAAGTGTCTAAATCAATTTAAAAGCTATCAGAAATTAATGTTTTTTTTATAATTTTGAATAGGTGTACTATTTCTTTTTACAACCCAAAGAAGAAACTAACTTGTCAGTTTACTGGAGTATCCTAACTTTAATATGGTGCATGTACGTGCCTAAAGAATATTCGTATTTTCATTTTGCATGGACACATTTTAAAATATTTTTTAGTTCAACGAAGTTTTTATGTATTACAGAAAAGTACTGGCGTCCGTAACGAAAATGTACTTCAGAGGGGATGAAGTGATGGGGGAAAGAGCTTTATGTATGTGCATGTTTGGAGCTTATCTTCTGGCGTCAATGATGGTGTTGATTGTAGACGAAAGGACATTAGAAGTAGGTCTTGATTCGGCGTACGAGAGCTTTCAAATTCATGCTTCCGAATTTCTCAAAGCACAAGGATTACCGTCAACGTGAGTCTGATTTGCAAACATGCGATTCTAATTTTTTTGTGAGGAACGATTAATTTTAATGATCAAAGTTTTTTCAGCGGGCCGGCGTCCAAATTAATAATCAAGTTTACGATGGCAGTTTTCAGTGCGTTTTTGGGAGCTTTATTCACATTCCCTGGCCTTAGAATGAGCAAAATGTTTTATGATAGCATAAGGTAACTTACGCTTTATCGTTGCATGTTAAATATTAAAAATAGTCAAAGTGCATAGGTAAAAATGACTAATGTATAATGTATTTTTAGGTACTGTGAAGGGAGGACTTATGTCAAATTTTTACTTAACCTTACGTTTGCGTTTCCTTTAATTTTGACAATATTTTGGATTCGACCGTTGGGGCGAGATATTCTTGCTCAACCCCTTGGATCTTCAAACCAAGCGTTGTAAGTTTTCCTAATCCAACACGATTCGCTCCTTAACGAATTATTCTTTAAATACTTATAAAAATGAAAATGTAAAGAACAATCACTGTTTAATTGCAGAATGTCAGATGCCACTTTTGAAAGTTTGCGACTTGGACTTATTGCTGTTATGGTTGTTCTTCGCATTGCAATGATGCCTTTTTTCTTACAATCTTTCCTGAATGTGGCCCAGGATAAACTTATTGAACAAAAGAAAGAAGCTGGTCGTATTCTTAACACAGATCTCCAAAAGAAAGTACGGTTGTCTCTTTTATTAATTTCTGGCCCTATAAAGTAATAGGTCGTATAAATAGTATGTAAATTTTGTAAATTGACTGATTTCTTTTCCTTAGGTTGCTGGAATATTTTACTATCTCTGTATCGTCGCAGTACAATATATTGCTCCATGCCTTATATGCCTTCATTGTTGTTTTATGTACAAAACTCTCGGTAATGGCAACTTAAAAATCGTGTCTTCATTATATAATCACCATGACATTGTGCACTTTGCTAAACGTGTACTTATAAATTTTTCAGGGGGAGGAGTATGGTTGGGTAGTTTGACAGCTAACGAAACGATGGTAGAGGGTACAACGCCTGCTTTCAAAGCGATTCTACCTGATACTGATGAGGTATTGCCAGCAGCTCAACATTTTGCTGTTGCACTGGCTTCATTAAGAACTGTAAGTTACACCGTCCATTTGAGAGTGCAAAATTAAATTGAAATGAAATGATCTTACATACAAGCTTTTGTTAACATTTTCTAGGTGTTCAATGCAACAGTTTTCAGAGGAATCTTTGGGTATCTGACATTCTGGTGTTGTTTCCTACTAATTGCCTCAAGTGGAGTGGGCTCCTTGTATTTATCTTATGGAACCCGTGCGTAATCTTGCTTTTATAGGAGTGTCTTAGACATTTTTGAAAGCACTACGCCAATATTTACATGGTATACAAGTACTCAGGAAACAACAGAATCAAGCTCAACGTATGCAGAGAGTAAAGCACCTGTTCTCATTGTGCCATTAAGAATCTACCGGCCATACCATAATTCTACTATTCTATTAATTTTTATTATCAGCTTATAAAATTCAGTGACCAACATCATTAGTGATATATCAGCTATTATTTATGCACAAAGTAAATATAACCTTCCTAAGAGTTGTAAATTATTTATAAAATATGGTTGTTCGGTTGGAGAAATTCAAGAATGTATATGGAGGTCTCAGAACTCACATCACAGGGGGGTCGCACACTTCACAACTCTGACATTTCTTTCTAATTTTACTCTCAACTATTTTACCCTAAAACTTATGGCAAAATATTTGAAAAAGAACCTTGTATATTTGACGATAATAGAATAAGTTAATTTTGAACACATGATCTTCATATTCTTACCCTTCCGCTCATACGGAGGAGGTTAACTGATTGATTTGTAAATTAAGGTGTAAGAAGTATGAAGTACCAAATAGTTACCAGTGCCTTTTATCTAGTTTGGTAAACATTTTGATATAATGTTTTCAACGAAGCACAATTATCTTTAAATAATCCAAATGTTGACCCATAAATATATGTATATGCCAAAACCAACAATTAACGTAAACACAGCTAATTAAAGACATGAACAATCTTATAGTAGGTGTAGTGTTTTACCTATTCTCGTTTTGAGATTACTAGTGAATCTATTCCATCCAATTACAGCATTTAAAATTCAACTAGTCTGTTATTTTACACACTGAATCCTTATGAACTCTTATTTTCTAGAAATAATAACTAATTGTATTTGTTTTTGTTTGAAATAATTTATTCGTGCGTACCCACTTTACTGTTGATAAGTTATAGTTATATGTTTTGGTGAAACGTAATTGTATGTGCAGGAAAATTATAAATTTTTAATATTGGGAGAATCTTTTGTATTAGATTATTATATTTATCATAAGTTAGTGTACTGTGTAGAAATAGTGTAGCTATTTTATTTGAAAAATGATACTAATGAGAATTAAATTGTGTTCATAAAACAGTCAATAAATAAAATTTTATTGAAAATTTTGGAAATAATCCAATTACTTTTATTCTTTCATATTAAACGTAAATATTTATATTTATATACATATAATTTTAAAACAAAATGGTATTGGACAGATTGTCAAATCAAATTTAGTTGGACGGGTTCTGGAAACAGAGCATACATTTCGTTATCAGCACATCCTTCCTTTTTTGTCTTGATCAAGCTTGCCTTGGAAAATTGGCGCCACTGCTGACTGCCAACTTGTAACAACATTGCTTGATACTTCTTTCACTGAATAAATGAATAAATAAATAAATAAATGACTCGGGTCGGACTTCCGGTTGGTGCTGCTGCGTTTGGGAAGGTGACATCTGAGGCTGAGAATACTGCTGCTGCTGCATAGGCATCGTTTGCCCATCACCATCAGTCCCTGGCATGAGTGGCATGCCTGTATTTCCGGCATGATGTACCTTATACTTCCTAACGCAATGGATGATTACGAACACAGCGATTATCAGGATTGGAGTTGCAAATTGCAAATACCATGCAATAAAGAAACTCGTCAAGAAAAAGCATTTTGGTAAATCAGGATATTAGTTTTTTTTACTAAATGCATTTGGAATGCATAAATCGCTAATTTATAACTTTTCGGATTACTTTGCATTTTATCAAAAATCAAGTTAATTCAATTCTTATGATAGCAAATTAAACTATAAAAACAAGGTCAAGTGCCATAAACTTACAACTGAACAAATAAAGTGCAATGATTTTTACTAGCACTGTTCGAAAACAGTTTGAACCACATGTAGTTTACTATGCAAATTCAATAAATTTTCGAAGTACAAATTATTGAAGAAGTCAGTAATCGATCATTTATCATTCACTCTTCACTCTCTGCCATAACAGGGGAATGGGGTAACGTGATACTTTGCGTGGTCACCTAATAGTTTGCTTGTCTTTTGTAACAGTGACAGTGACGCAGAGGGTGGAAATTACAATTACAAATGTAATGAATTACGTAATTCAATTAAAATTACAGTAATTGAGTAATTGTAATTGAATTACATTTGATTTTGAAAAATAATTTGTAAATGAATTCCATTTTTGCAGGAAAGTAATTGAGTAATTTGTAATTCAATTACAATTTTATTGCTTAAAGTGTGCCCAAATTTTTGATGGACACAAGCTGCTCTGAAATGTTATGGACGTTAATAATTTATCGTGATTAAGGCTGGCTTTTCTTTCCTCGTTGCTTCAGTGCCCGAGATAAATATTAAGGTTTTCTCAGGAAACGCCGAAGGTGAAACTTACAACACTACTATCCGCTCATCTTTTTCAAATCATTGGTGTCCTACTTATTTTTCAGCGTGAAAGAAATATTTACAATTTATAATTACTCGTGATCTAAATGACATTTAACGTAAATAAACTTTTATGTTGTAAACTTGTAAGTCTACAGTGTAACCTTTCACTTCCTTTGCAATATTAAGTACACTTTTTCCAAATGAATCGATAGTAAAACGCTAGATTGGTCGAAATCATGTATGTTAGGAGGTCTTTGTCTAGG
>JAQFXM010008286.1:0-10849 GCA_034693345.1 Entomobrya multifasciata | reverse complement strand
ACATAGGATTTTGACATTTAAGGAGATAAAGTAACTATTCAATAAAATATTCCCAACTTTTTTAGAAAATCCTTGTCGCTTCTGTCTAATTTATAGTTCTTTTTTTGATAGCAACATGTAAAACTGATTTGTTAAATCAGTAGTTCATATAATATACTTGACTACTACACCTCTACATACATGATTTTAGTCTTCGTTGAATCCCTTTTGATGCCAACTTTCTCCGTAAAATCATAAAATTTGGATTTATCAGTTTATTTCAAACTGGTTTGCGTCGATTCTTAAATATGTAGGTATAGCATACAATACTGCTATAAACAAAAAGGAAAGCAGGCAATGATATATAAAAAGAGTATACGTAATGTATACTGTATACAGGTGTAAAAATAAAATAACTTTACATATTACACATATTATATAAACTTTATGGCGACTGATTCTGCGCAATATATATTTCAAGGTTCACTCAATCTCAATCAGTTACTTTACAACACTTGAGTTCGTCCTTTCGCAAGAACATATGCTATGCATATCAATGCATTGATGAATGTACCATGCCATATGAGTTTACAGTAAGGGTGTGAGTGCTAGAACAAATAATCCAAATGAATGACACAGTTGTTTGATTTTATTTCTCGTTTGCATCAATAAAAAAGTGCTGACATCGTTTATTCACTTTACTACCGAAATAAGTGTGCATACCTTTGGTGTTCAATGTACTGTTTTCTGCTCAGTATTCAATATTAGCTGAAGTAAATAACTCCAACTTCATCAATAAGTAAGACGTATACATGTATGAAAACAAAGTATCTACAATCTACTGCATAGTATACCCATATGTATATGTACAATTTCACAGTTTTTTGTTGAACATGTTTCTACTATAAGAATCTACAAACATCAAATAGTCATTGCAATGCATGAGTGTATTTTATCTTCATTTCCAATTTTTTAGAGCAAAAGAGAAATCAAAGCGATTTTTACATGCTCTCAGTCAGTTTGTTCTTGACTCTTTTATTTTCCATTTCGTGAATCCATATTTTATGCAAGACGTCTCTCTTTCCTTTCCTTTACCGTTCATATTTGGAAAGAGAAATGATTACGTTGACAGAAAATATTGTAGCATTCGTACGTTTAAGTGAACCTCTATGCACACGGAGAAATCAAAAAGTCATTTCACATGTATCTGCGCACTTGAAATAAGAATTAAAGTAAACGTTACGAAGCATCTTCTTCGATATACAATTATTTTAACCAGTGGTACACGTTTTATAGTAAAACAGTTTTTTAATACAAGTAATTATAGGTCACTACACATACTTACAGCATAAGTGTTCCCTTTAATGTACTGACTTAACGTGTTCAGACTGGTCTGACTTCGGAGGTATAAATTTACAAACACACTTAACAGATCAAGTAGGTTTCTTTCTATTCAATCTTCTCATGCCAATTATTTCTGTCGGCTGGTACTTCTCTACATTAAAGCTGAGGTCTAAATCTATATTACTTTTTATGTTATGAATGTTTAATTCCAATTTGCCTGTCTAGACCAATATTTTACATGCAAACTTTCAAGTATTGTAAAGTCTGCAATTTCTTCTCTCCCTAGGCATGCACGGTAAAAATAACACTAGTTCTAGGGTACCATATTTTCAGTCTGCAGCATGGGTTATTCATTATAAACAAACACTTCACTTTCGTTTTAGTCTTGGCGTTAAGGACTTGAGTATATCCGCCCAGACGGTTGCGTCTATCGACATCACTGCTAAATGCTGTGGAGTAAACATTGCACTTGATCATGATTATTCTAGCAGCTTGTTGTTTGCAGAATGTGCACGTGGTTTACATAAATATTGTCTTTTTAATATGTCCACTCCAAAAACTCTTCGACTTACTTCGTCTCGTTATATTTCGCATTTGGCAAATGTATAAAATGTAGACTATAACATATAAAAATACATTTCCCATATATTTATAACTATGTTAGTTTTTATATACAAAGTTTCTTACATTATTTCGGATTTCCCAACATTACTTTTCCATTATGTAACAAAACGACAGTTACACAGCGGGGAAATTGGTCCAGTTATACAAAATAAAGATCGTGGTTTATCCCTTTTCTACTCCTCTTCCATTGTTTCTTTTATTGGTTCTTCCAGAAAACGGAAAGCAATAGTTTGTACACCAAAGTTTTTTCTAAAAAGAGAAATTGATATTTATTGTCTAGTTTCTGGATTTCTATACTTTGTGCACATTCTTAATGTGCATTGGATATAATATGTATATACGATATGACTTCGTAATGCCAACATGTTCAATAATAAGATTTCCTTTTGTTGGTAATCCATCGTCCAGCCTACCCGGCTGACTGGCAAAGAAGATGCAGACCAAAGAGATCAATGTTTCTATTATATTCACATACTTACTAAATGACAAGTTCAACAAACTCTGCAAACATTTATGTTTCTCTCGTTCTCTCTGACACGCTTCACGTGTGTATTGAATGTACATAAATATGTTTCCTGTCTTTGTTCAGATTATTTGCCAAGACACATACAGAACAACTTTATACATGCATGACATTATGCATTTAACAAATATAATTTATATAATATGTTATATGTACAAACAAGTACTACTGTTGCGAAACGTCTCGCATTTCAGTTTCATCACAAGGTTACATGCTCTATTTCTGAGTGAACATACTAGACATTGACGTTGTTTAGAAGGTTGGACTGGCGTTTTTGGCCATGATTCACTATATTATTGATATTCCATCTTGTCTAGTCAGAAATATTGCTATGTTTAATGTATACACCTCATATTATGTAGTATCTTAACATTACTTTCACTCTTCTCAATGATATTACAGCAATCAGCTATTAAGACTTTGATTCATAAGTAGTCTACGTCCGTTCATGTCTAGAGAGAAATAAGTTACAAAGGTAGTATAACTGAAAGGAAAAGAAAAACAAAAAGGAAATTTCTACCGTCTTCCGCAGAATTGCCATATACTCCATGTGTCATTCATGTTGTTTGATCTCAAGAAAACACAATGTACATAGCTAGAGTTTACACAGTACACATAAGTCTTATTTATACTAAAAACAGAAGGGAGTCGACATAAAATCTATCATGTCAAATGTCAACTACACACTTTTTAATGTTTTCCTTTTTTCTAGTTTCCTTCCATTTCTTTTACTATATTTTTCATTGGTTGTATCGTTATGTTTGGGAAGCCTGTCTACTCAAAAAGATCCATGACCCATTAAATCCATATGCAACGTAGCAGCTGTACACGATGTTTTTTGTGAAAGCTGCGAGCATCAAAAGAAACCAAGAAAAATTGAAAGAAATAAGCTACACGTTATAAAAGGGCAATAAGAATATTACAATAACATTCATTATTTTTCCATTCTTAAATCAAAACATTTTCCAGCATGTTTTGTATTTTTATCATGATCGTTTGCCTACCAGTTGCTACATCTTTCAACATGTTAAATTTTGGATTGTTCCTTTCAAATAATGATGACCTTTTCCAGAACATGTCACTGCTGTTTCTTCAATTGATGTCTTCTGGCCTAAATATCCTCTGTAATTTTGTCGATATTCTCCTCAAGTATTTGAAATCTAACCTCATTTTAAAAACCTACATTGTCTAAAACATAACATCCAAGATATTACAATATTCCTTCATATATGGAATTCATTATCCATTAAATGGAACAGTTTCTCCAGGCTACTCGTTATTCTCCTGAAAAATTTCCATATTTCCAATTCCAGCCTCGTTCTCCTGTCTCATCCTTCTTAGATCAGCCTACTTTCACTTAGCTTAAGTCCAATAGAAACAAAAATGCGCTTTAGTAAAACATGAAAAAGGAATAAAAATGGTAACATGATATGTGATCTGAGGCAACCAAAAAGCTAAAGCGATTAAGCATGCTATTTTATACTTGAATGCATCTTAAAAATACTACTTGTATGCATGCTATATATCCACTATAAACCCATAAACTTTTTTTAAAGCATAGTTGTACACTGCATCAGCTATGTATATAGCTGTCATTTAAGAAATCCTACCTGACCTATAAACTACAGCGATAAAAGTGGATTACTTTGTGTCCAACCAACTCACTTTTCTCAGTGACATTTGGGGAACATAGGTTGCATTATTGTCTCTTCCCCTTTCCCTCTGTCCCTAACATTGCCTTTTCACATGAGTCACTCACTTGGTTGGTTTGCATTTGGAGGTTTTACCTTTTTCCAGATATTATTGTGCATTCCTTCTCAACGAAAAATATTATAGCCCGTCAACATCATGTCCACCAATTTTTTTGCAGATTTTTTTAGCTTCCTTTTTAACTTTATTATGTACATTTATATGTATGCTTAATTTTTAGTTTTTGATAGTTTTCATAGATAGAAAATATGATGAGTGGTAAGAAACTAACATCTTTTTGGATGATATAAATCTTAACGATACTAGTTTTATTATGACGGTAATAATGCAAGTAAAGTGGTTCAACGATGAACGACCCAAGAATCACATGAGATTACATGAAAATTGTCCATTTTCTTGTTTTCAGCTAAAGAAAACCTTTCAGCATATACACAACACGTACACTATTATACACTTCAAATATATAAGGTTTTGTTAGTTTTTTTTATTCCTATTACGTGCACCACGAGCAAGCATTCATTCTTATACACTTACATTTTGCTTGTAGGTACATCATAAAAAACCAAGTACACATAAAGTCTCACACACAACAGTAAAGCAAAGGTATGGCTGTGAAATTAGGTGCAGTTTTTTCATAACCCCATTTATCCTCGTTTGTCTTTCTCACGTCCTTTTGTAATTTTCTCCAGAAATAAGGTGAATTACTGCTCAGCATGATCTCTGCCCTTTTTGCCTTTTTCGTTTTCCAGAAAAAGAGAAAGAAAAAACAAAATAAATAAAATGCAAAAGCTAAAAAGTAAGCAAAGAAAATACTACACTCGTACATAATAACCGTATCGTGTTGCCTTTACTATGCTACTTATTATATTTTATGTAGGTAGTTGTGCAGTAAAAAATGTAAGATGAAAACGAAAACACAAACACACAAAAAAAGTTTGATTCTCTCTCCAAAAGCAAAAATTTCATTTTTAAGGAAGATAGTACACCGTTTCCTAACAAGAAAGAAAAATAGGAGGATCAATGTACTCTTTGAACATGAATACACACGCAACGCATTACTCCAGAGATTCCAAATAAAACCTGGTACATTTTATCTACAATATTTTTGCGTGGTTCGTTCGGTTGTTACAGGCAGATAGACAAAACATTTTGGGCTTTTTTAAACAAAATAGTGTGTAGTTTAGTACAAGAGAGTCTGGAGTGAGTCTGTCTTAAATAGAAAATAAGGAACACGCCAAAAACTTTCTCTCAATTTGGTATATTTTCCTTGTTGCTTCTGTCGTCGAAGGAAATACATTTAGAAACCAAAACGTTGTTTTTGCACACGTACTCATCAGAAAAGGATCTATAGGGAGAGAGTATATGTTCCTGTTCGTCGGATGTGGATGCATAATAGTGTATTCTCAGGTGAGTTGTGTTAGTATCTGCGTCTGTTTAATAGAGAAAAAAGGATAATAGGCTTGTATGTACTTGAATCAGTTTTATTTTCAAGCCAGCTGGATAAAAATACAGCAGACAAGATAGACTTTGTAGTATTATGGATAATAGGTTATATAAAAGATCTACAGGTAATACATGTCGTTGTGTTGGAGTGTATAAGCAATCGAGATCAAGAGAGACGTTGAAGTATATGTTTTGATATTGTGTGAAAAAGGGAAACAAAGCCTACAAATAACATGTATGTAAGCAAACTGTGAAGCAAAAGCAGATCATGGAGTGTATGTATGTTGGTACACCTCAGACAAATATGGCATGCTAAGAGATAACTTGATTGGATGAATGAATGGAATAAGAGCCTACTCCAAGGGAAAAAACGGGAAGAGGATGAGCTTGGTATCATCATCTTCATTCTTTAAAAAAATGTTGTGCACTTTTTTTTTCTTTCTGCTTGGCTGGCGTATTCTATGTTGCTTATAAAATGCTTCTGCTTTTCTCTATTTAAAAAAAGAAATTTATCCGGAGACGTGTAAAAAGGAAGCAATATGGTAGTTTTCTTCTTCAGACGAAAGATAGTTGAATAGAGACTCCCAAGAGGTTTTTTCTGCAATGCAATATCCTTCAAGTTGCGTAAGTCTCTTGCCTCTTCTGTGTAATCTGCTATTTTTCAGGAAGGGTAAAAGAGAAAAAAGAATGTTTTCTTTATTCAAAAGGGATAGAAAGGAGAGAAAATAATAACAAGTAGCATCTTGGAAAATGCATACAAGAAAGAATAGAAACATGTACTCACTTGCTGATTCAACATCAACTTGGTGAAGTGAATTTGTTGAATCTGATTTGATGCGACGCGACGAAAGAAAATGAAACATGTTGAATAAAAATAATGTTAAAATAGGAAGAAAAGAGATGCGTGTAGCTGTTCCATGACTTAAATTAACATTGAAACTGAAGTTCCGGAAGAAAGGAAATTTTCATTTTCCGTTGTCAATTTTCAGTTGAAAAGTTAAGCTTAGTGCTTCCCTTTAAGATGCTTTCTTAATAAGAACACTGTTATCAACTAGCTTAGGTTCAAATTTTAATAAAATCGAAGCTAAGTTAAAAAGCAACTAATTGCATATGCTAATTCCGGAACAAGCCATGTTTCCATTTTTCACAATCAAGGTAAATATTTCAACAGACTCTATTTTTATCGAAATATTATACAACGTTTCGTAAGAATCTCATCTCATACTATTCTTATGGTAGAGAATGTTGATCACTTTCCATTTCTACGAATTTATCTTCAAGCAGTATCAAATGTGTCGAGTCAATATCTTGGCATTTCTCTACTTCAGCTTTTTTCCTCTCGCTTCCAACTAAATATCATGTGCCAATTAATGTAAAATCTTCACTTCTCCCTCCTTCTGTGAAATGTCTTTCCTTTTTATTAGCCGTGTGTGTCTCCCAGGAATATTCAAAAACTGTCAACTTATCAGTAGTCCAATAAGCAGATTTATACTGTTTCACTTTTTAACATAGTACATATATATATATATATACATTTCTACTTGATCCTCCTACATAATATTGCCTTTAATATTAGCGATGATGTGCCACCAGCCATTTGCTAGCAACCACCAACGGAGATGATGAAATGAGAATTCGTACCAAGAAAAATATACAGCAACGCCAACGCCTGCAGGGTGAAAATGCAAGCGTTTCTATCATTCCCCTGAAAATGAATCTACAGCACAACCAAGATCTCAACTCAACAAGACAGACTTGCTTTCAAGCAAATTCCCCCTTCTTTTCAGTCGAGCCCTTTCCCTCTCTCATTCTCTCTAAAAGTGTCACATAATAACAAATAATACTACTCTATGCTAGGATATTTTTATATTTAGAAATACCAAAAGTTTCACACCACACCATTTTCAAGCCATAGATCCTAAATGACAACTTTCTGAATCTGATTAGATTTCCAAGTATGGTTGACACTTCTCTTTTTACTTCCAAACGTCATCTATTTACTTGAAAAACTTATATTAGAAAAAGGAGCTGAATCGTATAGAAAATCTGTAAATAAGGGATCGTGAAAGTTATGAAAATGACCAATTTTTTACCAACCACAACTACTGATTTCCTTTTGCAATGTTACATTAATATACGATGTATTTTATCTTATAAATTGGGAAGGAGAACTTACATGGTCTCTGCCTGTTGAAATGAGTGACACCAATTAAGCTCAGCTCAAACATTATCATAATTACAACGTAGATACATTTCTGGCATTGACTTCTATAAATACATATTTCGCTAAAGAGGGAAAAATATCCCCCTTGATTCCCTTCAATTTTCTAAGGATCAATTTGGTGATATTAAAATGGAAAGAAGATGTCTTTGATAAGATTAAATTAAAACGTTCATTTGTTAAAAATCTAGAGACAGGAGTTACTTTTTATGTTCATGACAAAACTTTGTGATCAAGCCCATGGGAATTTTTCTTCTGTTTGGCTTTTACCAACTATATATATGAACATCATAAGGGTAACCTACTTTCAGCCAGTTTGCTCACTTGTAGCAAAAAGTAAAGTGAGTATCGATCAACTTACCACCATGTAAAATCCATACCTAACAACACTTAAACTTGGTATACTACAGTTGTAGCAGCAGAACAGCATTAATATTGCCCAGCATCCCAATTTCTCTACCCATTTCTTTTGAAATAAGTAAATTTTAGGTAAATCAGAAAGATACATAAAAACATGCTTACTTGCGAAAACGGCGATACATGAGTGATATCCCTCCAGCTCAAACTTTTTTTGTATCGCATCGTGGTGGTTTCCTCCTACTCCACTGTTCTTAAGTTTTGGGTTATCATTACTGGTGGTGCTTCTGCTACAACTGGTACTAAGGGAAAACTTACTAACAATTTGAAAAACTTTTCATGGGCTTAATATACAAAGTAAGTATACTCTGGAAGTAGAGAGAAAAAAATACTTGAAGCCTTTTTGATAAATATACACTGTGACTTTCCATCGACTTCACGAAACAGCATCAGTGCTATTTTCCAGCATCTTTCAAACTGTCACTATACAGAGTTTTGTATAACTTGTAGATATACTCTACATTTCTCTCTCCTTTTTCTCTTTCATTTTTTTCAACTTCAATGGCTTCCAGCAAAGTTTTCCACACTGAAAGAGCTAACTTTCGAGAAAACCGAGCTTGTTTCGTTGACGTATCTATGAAAAACCATCTGGTTTGATAATAATGGTAATAATAATAATATTGTTTTATGTGCGTAATACAAATATTTACCATAAAATGACATTCATATATTATGTTTATACTTTTACATGATGATTTCGTGTTCTGTGCGTGCAAATATGAACAAACTGAACACTGAAGGAGTGATTTTTTGCAATATATTCTCAGAGATATTTATTATACTTTCCTGGAAATTTTTCTTGTGTGGGAGGTGTGGAATACAAAATATTGCTGAAATATTACTTGGTTAATGGAACATCATAGCTTCTGTATTTCTCTACAACACTAAATTGGCAGTTGGGTGTTAATAAGAAAACGAAAGGATGAAAGGGAATACAAATAGTGAAGATGGGAAATTGAAAAAGAGGAAAAGGGGACCACAGTTATGTGGTTTTCTCCTAGCGAAAATATCTAAAGAGAAAGTCTACAGGACCAAGTTTGAAAAAAGTACACAAAAACGAAAAAAGGCTCGTAGCGCTATACATGTATTAATACAACCAGTAAGTATTCGTCGGGAGTCGATTTGTTCTATTGAACTAGTGTGCGAGTTGATGAAAGTCAGTACGGAAATAATTCCTAGCAAAAAACGAGCTGTAAATTCCGTTGAAAACTCAAAGTAAAAGTTGTGCGATTTTTTTTCGGTGAGCGTAAGTGAGTGGGAGATGACGATAGCGGCAGAACGGGCATTTACACAGATCGTACGTCATATTTTTCAGCATAAAAATTATTAATGCTATAAGGAAGGACGGCTAGGGTTTGTTTTTAGATATGTCCTTCTATTTGTAAAAATGGAAGGACGAACGGCAAGGTTTTTGCTAACACTTGGTAGTGCAAAACCAATATTATGCAGCATCCATGTACCATTCATCATTAGAATTCTTTTGAAGTATTTATATTACCGGATAATGATAGTAGCACTTGCGTTGCGGTTGTGTGGTGCGATCGGGCCAACAGAATAGAAGAGTTCTTAAGATGAAATAAATGAACTCCAGTAAATGCATAAGTAGAATATATTTCACAGTACTATTCAACTGTTCATCCATGCATAACTATTTTAATTCTACTCTTATTCGTTATTCTTTAGTAATTTTCATCCTTTGATGTAGAGATTGGAAATTATTGAAGACATGCTTTGTGAATATAAAGACAATGCAAAGTCGTTGGGCATTCCTTTCTGTATTAAACCCTTTTATTTAATAAGAATGTAAACATTGCCTTACTACGACTCAACACAAAGTTCGATCCAGTGTGTCATTGTTTGAGTAACAAGATGGTGTGTGTGCGGAATTTCATGTAAGGAACATAGATTTGGTGATGTCGGGAACAAGCAAGAGAGCGATAATGTGAAAGAAAATTTTCTTTTGAAAGAAATTAACAAAATATCCAACTAGCCTTTCCACTGTAAAATGATTATGGAGTGAAAAGGAAAAACATTAATACTCCATTAGAGAATGTGAAGTTGAATCATATGGCGGTAAGGCCAAAAGAAACGACCTTTTTACAACAATTCATTTTGTTGAACTTACCTAACTCGTCCGTCTTTTTCTAGGCATATAGCTAGATTTTGCTCTTGCTATACGATAACAAAACACTTTAGATTTTTCCCATGAAGTACATATAAACTTAGATGAAAATATATACCAAGTCGCCACTTCCGAACAACCGGTCGACAGGCAACTTAAAATCCATTCATATTCCAAATGCATTTAAGAAAGGGAAAGGACCCATACGACGACCCAAGAGTAACAGTGGATTTGAACCACCCCTGAATGTTGTCTAGCACAACGGTTCCAAGGTTCTTAATTTCTTCATTTTCCTTCTCACCCACTCTTTCATTTCATTCATTAAACGAGCCTTTGCTCTTAAACGTATCAAATCAAATGTCAGGAAACGGGGAGAATCGAGATATTAGTTTTTCAATCAAATACATCAACTTTATTCAGTTTCACAAATTACTGAACAAAGATCATACCAAAATATCAAATACTA
>JAQFXM010008285.1:0-10849 GCA_034693345.1 Entomobrya multifasciata | reverse complement strand
GGACAAAGAACACATTTATTCGGAGAACGGTTTTCCTTTAATTCGATTTCGCTGACATATTGCTTTGTCTCATGATTCATATAATGCATATAATCAAATGAATTTTTAATACTCAAATATCATGCTTGCATGGCCAGCACGTGCGGCCAACATATGCCACAATGATTAATGTTAGAGATGTGCTTATCTGACAACGTAATTGCGACAACAAAAATTAGAATAGGTGTAGGTGGAAATATATCTGCTTTTTACGGGAACAAGCACTCTGAAAAATTAGATAACTGATGTAATGTAATTCTAAGAAATTAAAGGGCAGCAGTACCACTAAGAATTTAAGGAAGAAGCTAAAATTAACAGGCAGCAGTACCTTTATAAAAAGTGGCGTACACTACACTGCCATATGTACATCAACATCACTTTATAAAATAATGTATTTTTCATGTTTGAAAAATAACAGTTTTTCAATTTTGCAATGACATCAAATAACTTTAAAACAACTCCTTACATTTTTTATTCAGCTTTCGCTTCAGATGAACAATTTAACTCTTCATTTGCAATTTTAGATCCAAACGTTTGGACGTTTGTGTTGTGTTGTTAGGTACATAGTTGAGTCGTTGAGTGACGGACGATCCAAACGACCCAAGGCACCACCTAAAGGGTTTGCAAACCCAAACACATTTCAGCTTGGGGGCAATAAGAAGCAGTTCCTATCCACTCCACTGGAATAGCAGCAACAAAAACTCTACCTGACGGGAGAAAGTGCATGTGAACTACTTTCACGCACGACCATGCTCTATCCACGACATCTCTGAAACTTTTTTCGTTACCTTTAGCCTAAAAGTATGGAGTACTAAAAATCCTGGACAGAAGGGGAAGCTGTCTGTCTAGAGATTTGGTGATAGCATGCATCAAACGTTGACTAAAACAAAAATTCCAGCAATAAAATTTCAGTAAATCTTTAAACTCTTCCCCATCTTCCATTCCAAAAGTTATGTTTTAAATTTCTGTATAATGGAAGTTAAAGAATCAATCTCGTCAATAATAATCTGTGAGTCGTGCTTGGCCACGTGTGCACACTGCACATACCAATTTCAGCTCATAATTAGTACAAATAATGTACATACATAAAACATACGATCAGTTGTAATTAGAAAAAAATATTTACGATCGACTTCGCGGGCCTATGAACAACTTTTGTTTAAGTGTGAGTTGTTCTTGTTTCGTAACCTTAATTATAAAACGAGTTTGTGTTTAATTTAGAATTTCGGCTACACGTTATGATATATAGGTCCAATACTTACAGTGTTAAATACTACTAATTACGAGAAGAACAAAACATACTCCATAAAAACTGTAAATCAACTTAACTGTTAATTTCTAAAGCAGTGAGTTATACAAGCTACAGACGCAATCATTTTTCCTGAAATTTATTTGTAACTTTTTAAGATGAATGCTTCATTTAATAATCAACTATAAAAACATCACAAAGGAATTTTGGGATCTATTTCCAGTTTAACTTTGTATTACACACTATGTTTTAGTACCTATTCCACTTATTACACGTGAAAAGTATTTTTATGTAAGGACATTAGTTCTACTACCTAAATATGTAGTCATTAATATGAACTTTCTTTTGATTGCAACTCATGCATTCAAATCGAACGACCTTGTGGGTGTTGAGATGAAAAAATGATTATTTTGAAGAATGCATATTATCATTCAGTGAAGCACTTTTTTCGAGTGATGTTTTTCAATCGATATCGTTACTGTCATTGTCATCCCACCAGCGTTGAAACTGGAATATATAAAGGACTGTACTTAAAGAGATCAACAAATATAGAAGCTCTGTCTGAATTCTGTCAGACTTTTCGGTGGAGCCTGTCACTTAGAACCTATAGTATCAATGTTGTCATACAAGAAACCCTTAATATTAATCATACCAACATCATTTTACGAATGAATGAACTGTTTTACTTAATTTGGAACAGCATGTGGTGCCCCGCATCACATCGCGGTATGAGGTAAATGTCTTTGCATTGACTTTCGTCAAAGCATTGACTCCTACTTTGAATCAGTGAGACATATTGGCTCTTAATAGTAACTAATTTTGTAGATGTGGATGCATTCAAGGATATAAACTCTGAACTGAAGAATAAAATTAATACAAAATATAATTTGTGAGTTCATATCTTGTTATGTGCTTTTTAGCAACAGAAAAGATACATGTTACAAAATAGAAGATAACAGAATTTTCTTCGAAAATGAACAAGAAATTGCCCAAATGATCATCCTCCCTTCCCTAGAGATTTAGGTCTGGCCTGACAGATCAATAACTTTAATGCTATATAAAATATGAAACACAACACCGGTGCAATGCATTGAAGTGTATTTTTTCTGTATCTTTACTGTTTGTTAACAAGCTCGTGATCTGAAAACAACAAACTCACAATTGTCAGATTTTTCGAGATGGCATGTAATGATATTAGCTTTGCTAAACTGAGGAATTTCATTGCATAATCATGACCCAAAGATTATTTCATGAAGGCTGCTCCGAAAAAGTCTCGCAGCTATATGCGTACATGATATGTTAACGTTTCGACTTTAGACCAAATAAATTATTCATGTTACATGATCAGCTCATTAGTTCTGTGCGTTGGCACGTGACGTATTTTCTTTCATAAGAAAGAATTTAAAATATTTGTTTAGTGGGGTTATGAATTTTGGTAATGTATTAAAAATTGCGTAAAATTCATGTCAAAGAGTTCAAGGTGGTACAGGTAACAATGTTAATTATTACACTACAACCAATCAATCATTCACTTGATATTCATTCAAAGCCTTAAGTGCCTAAATAGAATTGTTGCATACCCGGTAGCATTAACAAGAGAACTTACTGAAAATTAAGTACCTACGAGCAGTACCTAACTCCCAGACTCACTGATGATCACTATGATCAGTGATCATGTACAACAAAATATAAAATATGCATAGTAAAAAAAACCATGCAATGCTCTTTCAAGAAGGCGGGGCTGTTTCATTTTCATTTTATTGCATGCAATTTGATAAACTCACCAACAACCCTTTTCTCGGGGGTAAGCCAACAGCCAGAAAATTGTTGAGTAAATCATATTGGCTCAAAAATTTACTTGTGTTAAAGGCCCCACTAATTTTTGCAGTTTCTGAAGAAGTGCAAATGAACAAAAAAACAGTGATTATTAACCTGATAAAAATGAAAAATGATGAACATACCTAATTATTGAAGTTTAATGATTTTATTATCATAAATGGCATACCACAAACTAAACCACCAACTTGTTTGATATGAGCCAGTCAGTGCAAAGATCTACTTTTAAAAATAATTATGATTTAGGTGCACGAGAGGTATTGAAATATTTTTAAAACAATTAATCGTAAAAAGCCTTTGAGCATTTCAAATTTTTAACTCGTGTGAATGCACACTTAAGGAAGCATCATGTATATACATGCTTATTACATGCCTATTGAAAACGAAACAGTGTTGATATCTGTGAAATATTTTTGTATGTTGTATTTTTTAGGTTAAAAGTAATACACATGCATGCATAAGTACTGATTGATTGTTTTAGTTTTTGCAACAATAACAATAGCTGCCTTGCATCTTATCGATATCGTAAACCATTGTAAAGATGCAAAAAAACCATAATAAGCATCACTAATGTGTTTTATTTTTAACTGGTGCAAAATCAAAAAGCAGATAGTCCGTTTTGTGTGAGTTATTAGGTATATGATGATGATGAGCCAAACATTCATCGCGTTCCCTTTTTAAACCTCAATTTTTTACACTTGCTCTTCGGCATCTCCAACACGAAGAGCAAAATTTAAACATTTTAGGCAAAGGTACGGAAAAATATCCCTTCTCACTATCATTTAAACGCAGCAATTTAGAGCCAACAAATTACCAAACCCAATTATTTGCATTTGAGCCACATATTTTTTTCAAAGAAGCAACTCAAACAATGTTAAGCTAATTTGTGTAAATTAAAACAAACGCAGTTTTGGTGTTGAAGAATACATACATTTGTCTTGTCATCAATCTTGGACATCATTTCTAAAAAAAAATGTTTCGTGACACGTGCAGCACACGGTAACGTGACGGTGTGGCAGTGATTAGTGGCTGGCTTAATAAGGCAATTTGTATTTTTACTGTACCTGTAAGTCATCTTGTTAGAGGAAAAATATGCAAGGCTTTATGATTTATAGGTAGAAAATATTTTCGGTTAGTTTAGAATGATGTAAAATATACGGGGAAAATGTGTTCCGTGTAAAGAAGTGAAGGGCATAACTCAAGTAGTGATCACGTGCTGTCTTAAAAAGTGAAAAGTGTGACAAGTGTATATAAATTTTTGAGTGTCATAATGAGGATTAAGGGCTCTTTGAAAGAGTTTTTGTCAGTGGAACTGATACTCCTTTGGCTGGTGCGAGGAGTACTATCGGATTTCCATTTTAGAGGGAACGGTGTGCATATATTAAATTTTCCCAATTCACTTTTGACGTCATCTCATGTTTTACAACTGGCTCTAGTGAGTATAAGCTTGCCATGGACAGTCTCAGGTCAGTACATTAAAAAACCCAGAAAAATGAAGATCGTTTTCCTTTGATCGTGATAACATGACGTACTACACTGTACACCTTTTGAATCACATTATGCAGGAAAATTTGTTTGGAAGGGGTCTAAGATCTGTTTACCATTTTATGTCTATTTATATAGGAAATTCAATTACCACGACGAATACCACAAAGCCCAAAGTAAAAGCAAGCAAAGTGGTAAGTGGAAGGACGGGAAGATCAACAGCTCCTCCGTCGAAACGAAGAAAGCCCAAAAATTATCCTCAAAAGCAAACGAGTGCAAACAATGCACTCCTTGCAAATATTGACTTTCTCACTCAGTTGACCAATACGAAGCAGGAGAAAACTGCAGAAATGGACCCGTTAAAGTGCTTTCCAAAGGCTTTATGCGGATTGAGTGCGGAGAGTGCTGCAATCACTCGGAAAAGGAAGAATGGACTGATATCCGATTATATTCGTTTGATGAAAGCAGTCGCCTTGTAAGTAACACACTCAGAACGTTCACCTTCGCATGTCATTGTGTAACATTCAAATAAAAAAATATGCTCGTGACGAACACTTAAAGTGTGTCTCAAGATTTGCCGAAGATAAAAATGAGTGCTGATATGTAAATATCAATGACAATCGTGTGTATATCATTTTAACAATGCTGGTCCACATTCGAAAGGCGTGGTTAAAAAGGGAAACTTAGATATTCCTAACAAATTATGTACTAATTAGGTTTTTATTTTTGCAAAAAAAAATCTGAGAAAAAAATACTGCACTTATTGCACATCTTTTTATTTATGTGTCTTTATTAAGCTCCCGACTACTTTTTAAAACAACTTTTATGGCTCAAAAAATGCTGAATACTTTGTAAGTTATTTAATGTGATTTATTCATCAGAAGCCATTAGCTAGACTTAAAGCGTTTTATTCAAAGCAGATAAAATTTTACTTTTTCAGTCGTCTTAAAGTTCTTCGTATACTTACTAAGCAGAGATAAGATTGTGGTTGTGTGCTTATATTACTTTACTGCTTAATGAAATGAGTAAAGTGTTTTATTGCTAAATCGCCAGAAATTTGACTTTAAGTGGCATTCTGCCGAATTCATGATTTCACACGTAGGTAAATTATATTTCTATTTCACACATGAAAATATAGTGATGCTGATGCTCATTATTGGATAACAATAAACTTAAAACACCACTGCCAATACTAACAACAAAACTTGAAGAAAAAACGTATTTTGGGAGAAATTCTACTTGTTTTCTAAAGTCAATTGCTTTTTTATTATTTTGTGTAAACCTTTTTTAAAATATTTGTTTACACATTTTGTCCACTAATATTTCTTAGATCTATCAGCCTACTAAAAAACATTAGCCTATATTGCATTTTCTATTTTAATAACCATGTTTTATTATAATCATAACACAATTAATTGTGACTACACATCTATGTGATGGTGATCATGGATTATCATATCATGTTTTACTATAACAAACAAAGATGCTTCCAAATTTGCTCGTGTTTTATGAGTATAACAATTAAAACAATTACTATTTCAATACGTCAGCCAGATGATGATAAAGATACGCAAATCTTTTTTGTACCTTACTGCTATATTATATGCATGTCTAAATCTCAGTTAAATTCTAAGCAAAGGTTCAAAGCAAAATCTGCATCTTTTTATCTTTTAACTTTATGTTTCGTGATGCACAACATCATCTTCTTTTCAAAATCTTTCATCTTTTTAAAAAACTCGTGTTATTTGATGCTCAGAGTCGTTCGTTACACTAGCTTAAAAGGATGCAAAAAGATTTTTTTTCGTTTACGCAGAAATGCACTAGTGGCTATAGCACGGTAGGGAAAATACTTGCTCACATGCATCATATTTTGATAATATGCCATTTTATTGCTTCTTTTTAGCTTTGGGATTTTGGTATCTTTGAAAAATGGGTAAACACCTTCCCCCAAATGCAATAATCTACTTACTTGCACTTACACACACTCGCATCGCAGCAGTGCTTTGCACGCATTACATTTATGCATTATGTAGGATAAAATGAGGCGATATATTTGAGTGCACTGGGCTGTATGATATAGTCTGACTGAAACGGAAAGATTTTAGATAAATCTCTGCAATTCCCATACGGTCTGAAAGTTAAAATCGTTCAAAATTCTTGTTATGATCAGATCAAGCTGAGAACGCAGGGGGAAAAAATTAATCGAGTTCGGATTCCCTTTTCAAACTAATACATGGAAAAGTATTTTTAAATTTCAATACTTTTATGGCTGAAAATTTAGAAGTTAAAATGAAAGAAAAACTTCTCGCATTTTTTTGTATCAGAACAAATTGAACACCTTGATGAGCATCTCTAACTTTTATAAAGCGTGCTAACTTGAAATTCGTACTAAATCAAAGAGGTAAATTACTGTAATTATATCAACAATCTAAAAATGATACAAATAGTTTTTACACTAGTTTCAATAAAAAACTTGTAAATACCACCTAAGAAGTATACAGGTGTAAATGAAAACTTCCCTGTGGCACTAGCACATGCAAATAAACCAAGAATTTTTTGCATGTTCCACTTTCCTGTGATGGTAAAATGTATTTCTGTTTTAAAATGAATTGTGATTATGATATCTTCAATCCTTTTCAGGAAAAAAATTGTAGCAAGAAATGCCGCATGTGTGTCTTCACATGAAACTGAAGACTTTTATTATATTTGAGTGAATTAAATTTCTGAGATTTCAATAATATCTGGATTTAATACACACGCGTTTTGACAAATGAATGCACAGTTCTTGTTTACATTCTGCTTTACTTCAGGTCAATGGTATTGCACAGGTTCTTGCACCATTCAAACACTTTCGCTTACAGGCAATTTTACTATCGAAAGCCTTTCTTTTGTAAAATAAGAGCTTTTTGTAACAGATGAAATTGCAGCGATATATAAATGTGAATGTTTTGATACTACGATGTGTGATACTCATCAACTGCTCACTCATTGCATTTTTATTAATGGCAATCCAAAGTGCAAATGTGAAGATATAAATCAAGAAGGGTAGAAATGCGGTACGTGATGTTGAAAAGAAAATCAAAATGTAACTTGTTGTATGATGTGATGAGTTTGCGAACCTCTGCTGTACACAATGCAATGGTTATAGTTATGTGCACATTTTTGATTCAAGATTGCCTTGTGATTGGGATTGTTATCCGATTTCATTTTACACGAAACTATCGAATTCTGATATTGCATACTTAATTTTACTTTTTGATTGAATGTGAAAATGGCATCAATAATACCAAATGAAGAGTCTAGTTTACATGCATATGAAAATGAATTCATGAATACCTATTCAACCTTTTTATTTCACAGAAACCCATCCGTTATGGATAAAACGCTGAAAAAGTTACAAAAACAAGATGATCAGCAGGACGATGTAGATAAAGGCTCAACGGAAGAAGATCAAGATGACGATGAGGATGAAGACGAGGAAGACGAAAACGATGAAGTTGACTCACGTCGCCCCGACTTCAACAAAAGAACAGCTCATCAAGGTTACGGCTACGACTCTGCCTCAACAAGACCAACCTCGGCATCCAAAATACAAAATGAAGGTCCAGCAAAGAAACGTACAAAAAGAAAGGAAACGATTCCCAAAAATTCAGAAGAATTTACAAAACAATATTTACAAGAGAAAGCACACGTTGAACGGTTACTTGAGGATGGCTTCTATAATGAGGAAACTGAATCCCAAAATTGGTGGGCGTATGAAAATGAGAAAGAGCCAGAGTTAGAAGACCTGGTAGACTGGAGTGGAGCTAAATTGGATTCTGGAGAACCTCATTACACATTTGGGGGTAAAAGGAAACCTAATCCACCATCCTCACCAGAAAGACCTTATATGCCACCGGAACCTCAAGCTCCTGAAATTCCCTTTATTCCCCAACCCATGGTACCTCCACCACGCCCTCAACCTCCCCCAGCTCCAGTTGTTCGAGTTCCTGAAAGTAGTTATGATACACTAGGAGCCGCTTCAACAATCGGAAACTTTTTTAGAAACTTGTTCGGATTTGGTACTAACAATTTCAAAGGAGATCAATTTTTCCAGGGTTTTAAACGATCACTTCCGGATGGAACTCCAACTGTGGTGACCGTGAGTACCATAAAATGTCTAGTTCATTACCAACTTAAACGTTGACTGTTCGCTCATTTTTCATGTAAAACTAATAAATATGCAGGTGGATAAAACAAAGGAAATCCTAACGACTGCCATTGAAATTGGGGAAACGCTCAGGACTCCAAATCAATGTAACAGTCTTTTTAACGGATGCAAATATCAATACATTGAGCTTCTTCACGTGATCGATGAAATTCGCGAGAGTTTAGCTAAGAGAGGAAAAGATGATGAGTCTGTAAGAAAGCATAACCTTTCAAACATGTTGGTTTTAAAACTTTTTTATTTGTAAACTATAAATGTAATTTTAAAACCTTTAAAACAGTTTTACACTGGAAATGACGATGAAGACGATACACATTCTAGTTACGGGTACAAATCAAGCCTCTCAGAAACTTCTCAAGCTGAAACGCTTTCCCCGGTAATGTGATTACGACTTTTAAGATAGATTGGCTTTATTTTTTCTTGTCACTTTTCTGTGGTATTATTGCAAAGAAATATTGAGCTAGTAAATAAAATGAAAGTGCATACAAGTTTTCCCCACCAATGTAATATGTAACTGGCATGTCCACAGGAAGAAATGATTTCATGAAAAGTGCTACTATTATTGTCAAATGAACCTTAGTATTAGACCAAGGCCATAATATATTGTGTAGTTCATGCTGTGCACTGCTAAATCATTTTATTTACCCCAAAGTCAAACTTTTTTCCTTTATAAGCTTTACAACCAAAGCAAATAATAAAACTTCTTTTTACAGGATTACAATGCTGCAGCGTCTGCAGTAACGGGGAAAAATAGACGAAGGAAGAAAAAGAAGCCTTCGTTCCGAGGTGAAAAACTGAGCTCAATGTCTAGGGAAACTTCGATAGAAATTGGCTCAGATGAACCAACTCTGTATGGTTCAGGTCAACACAATTATGATTTTAATGAACACAGCAATTTACACCACAGTCCACACCGTCATCAAAACAGACCGCCACACTATAATCACCACCCAAGCTACCAGTTCGAGGATATGTATGATCGTCAACCAAAGACGATTTGGGGCACTATTCTTTCATGGTTCGGATTCCGGTGATAACGAGGTAGTGACAGTGACGTATATAATAGTAATTTATTTGAGTGTTACATATAGAATCTCTAACCTCTTGCACAAGAATTATTAACAAACATTTTTATGCGGTGTAACTTTAGGAGAAAGCTTGTGCATCTAGTTTACACATTTTAAATTCAAAATTGTTAGTAAAATGATGCAATAAAAAGAAGTCTTAAACAAGTATGTAAACATTATATAAATTTGTAAGGACTAAAAATAAGATGCAATGAAAAAATCTGTCATACAAATAGTGTAATACATTGCATAACATACATATAGATATATGAAAAGACTCATGAACTACTTTAAGAGCTAGAGACACGCTTATTTATTAAATAAAAATTAATGGTAGGTTTAAATAAATAACACAATAATTTAATGTTTTGTACCTAACCTTTTTATCATGTGTTGTGTGTGCTACTAATAAATAAATATATATGCATAATATATGCAAATAGTATATTGTTGGGATACAAGGGGTTTGTTGTAGAAGTTTTAAAAAATGAGGAAAGCTACATACTTTAGAAATGCAAGATGCAAGTGTAAAAGTATGTGTAAATGTGCATCTTGTATACTAATTAATATAATATAATACATACATCGTTATCAGATAAAATGTGAGTAAATATGCTTGTCGAATGATTATGAAAGGTATGATTATGAATAATAAAGTATATATTACATTTAAAAGATCGAGAACATGATGACACGTGCTATTCGTTTATTTTTTCGACAAATGTTAAGTAGATTCTGAGTAAGGCTAGTAAGGGGGCAGGTGACATAACTGCTCGTGTTGTCAGAAATACACCCAACGTAAAATACAAGATGACACAATAAATGTCCCTATTTTTACAATTCAATGTCCTACTTATGGCACAGATCTTCAAAGAATTAAAGTAAGTTCAAGGGGTATTTTAAGCTTACCAATAACATTTGTGTAGAATTTTTACAAAAAGAGGTTTCAATTCGGAAAGACTATTA
>JAQFXM010008284.1:0-10851 GCA_034693345.1 Entomobrya multifasciata | reverse complement strand
ACTATTGAGTTTTAGACTAAGCTCTCTTGACAAAGTTTGATGCCAATACTCTTATCTATGGATTTATGCAATAATTTTTTTGCCTATTTGATTAGCATGTAACCGTTAATAGGCCGTCATCCGGTATCGTTGAACCGATTTGGCTGCAAATCAATGGGCTTCTTACTTGTACCATAAGGTACTTGTGCATCAAATTCGAAGTCCGTACGTCAAAGCATTTTTGAATTAGAGCGTTCACAGGCAGACATACATACAGACAGACATGAAACACGAAAACAACAAGTAGTACGAAGTACCTCGCACTACTTAATAACTCAAATTGAAATGTATGTACTAAACTTTTGTAATTGAAGTTATTTTGAATGACATTAAAACTTGAAATTGTAAGTAATTTTGCCAAGGGCCCCGCACCAACTGGATCCACCTCTGGTCATAGTCATAAATAAAGACGTATGATTTGATTGAATGGGTGATGGCAAATTAAGAGAGGAAAAAATAAATAGCCTTACCATTTGTATGCGTTTTAAAAGTAAATATAAGGTAGGTTTAATGTTCACATTTAATTGCATACATATTTGGTATTTTAATGGTGGTAAATACTAATTTTGTGTGTTAAGTAAACTCAAGGATACTGACCGGCAATAATTTAATAATTTAGCCCATTCAACACACCAACACCTCCATAAAATTTATACCAAGAAAGATTCAAACCAAAACCAAACCCTTAAAAACATTTTTCCTTTTTTGTTTTTATAACAAAGTTAGCAGATATACAATATAGGTGCGTGCATAATATAACAGGGTGCACTGCATAGCGAGTATTATATTAGTATAAAGCTACTTTAGTTTAGTACTATGTAAGGAGTTACATATGCATGCAAATTTTTACACTTCAGTTCCTCTTTAATAATTTTTTATATTTGGTTATTTTAAAGGGTCATAAAGTTCCTAATTTTGTACGATTTTTTTTGAAATATTAGTCAACTTTCGCTAATTTTTATGAAAACATTATCAAGCCAAATGCAGGTAATTTTTACATAGATAAGAAGTTAATTTTATATTTTTTAAAATTCATTCATTCTGTTTCCTTTGCGAATAAAGGTTGAGTTGAATAATTGTGTCATGTATAACAAATTAAAGACGTATGGGGTCAGGTGTGGCGGTATGATTATTGTATTATTATCAAACTGCCTCTCATGGATGGTGCAATAATTAGTGAAAATGTGTGATAATTATGGCAAATTAGTTGATTTATATATTGGCCAGTCAGGTCCCCGTGTTCAAATTAGGGAGATTTTCACAATTTCGAGATTTTACTTTTTCTGTTTTTGCGAGAAATAATTGGTAACTAGTTGAAATCGCTCCCTAAAATTAGCCATTGCCTATTTCGTAACTATAGTAACCTGATTTTTTACGAAAATATACACATGACTACATACTACATGTGAATGTCATGTAGTCATGTGATTCCAAGTGTAAAGTGTAAAATGACGCACCCAATCCATTTTTTGTCAGGCCCTGTTTTAAGTTTGAAGGAGATGACTTTGTTTTTTCATTTTCTGGCATGTGCGTGCACACATTGCGTAGGTATCGAATATAATATGTATTCTCCTTCAAGCTATAAGGGTTAATGGGCACATAATTTGTCATTTAATTTGTAAACGATTCCCATCCGCCTGATCCCAACGGTGATAAAGTGTAACGGTCGGAGCGCAGTCAAGAAAACAGAAAGATCTTCAAAGCAGTAGCATTCTATTCATTATGGAGCGTCATAAATGACATTATGATGAATGACATAACGGTAACTTCACCACATCATCACTGGCATACTACTGTACTATTTTGTTTTAATGAATGCGTCTATGCCTGAAAAAGTTACAAACTTACTTTTGCATACATTATATTATCGATTACATAAGATTTCAACAAAAGGTTGATGTGCGTGCATGTACATTATTCTACTTTATTACGAAAATACAAACAAAACAAGATAATTTCCAACTTAACTAACTTTCGAGCAAAATGTAGCAGCAAATTACAAACACGCATGTTACACCGTCGTCGTGAAAATAGCACTTGATATACACTCGGCATGACTGCAATAGTTGTCAGTGAAGTGATAGTAAGCAATAGCGCTGTAAAAATGTGATGATCGCCCACCGCATTTGACAATATTATTGCCATTTAAAAAGGCTAAAGGCAGGCAGGTGCAGGTGGGTTGTATATGATGGTAACGTTTGAAATTTAAAAAAGGGTTAACAACTGACAAGTACACACACAGCAAGCCTGAGAATTTTCGCATGCAATATGCAATCCTTTAACTACACAAGTATGGTATTTTTATTTTTTAAATTGTGCAATTCGACTATAAATGTTCAGTAAGCTGACTATAAACTGACTGTGAAACTAAAGAAATGAGTCATTACATTCAGTTCATCCTACAACCGTCGAAGCAATGTAAAAGGTGATAATAATCAATGACCAGTGCAGCTGCCTGCGCTTGCGCTGCATAAAAACACGCTGTTGAGTTTGCTTGCTGACGATTACTCAACAAGCAGTCTTTTTCATTTTCCATACATAGCCACATAATAATAGTACATTTACATTTAATAGGTTAGTTGTGTTGTGTTGTTTGACTGTTGAGTGCAGGGAAAACTGATGATTTGACTATGATATGATGATGATGACAATTATTTGATTTTAAGTAATGCTTGAAGGCTGAATGGTTAGTTAAAATGGTAGTAAAAACGTAATAAAATAACAGCAGCATTGTATACAATTATGCAAGTGCGGAGCTGACGAAGTGGCGAATTTTTTAATACATGCATTTTTAAAACATTGGCAGCATGTAGCAGTCAATTTTTGTCGGTGTTGTAGTTCAAAATTATCTATTTGCTCATTTAGATTATTTGTTTTGTGTTATATTTACAGACTGAATCCGGAAGAAGATTGAGAAAAAATGAAAAAATACACAAGGGCCAAGGTTTTAGTGACAGGATTTGTAAACTGATGTTCTGGATTTGAAAACAAGAATTGGAATGTCAAAAGACGTACATTTCAAGAGGAACGTTTTGAGCGTCTGAACGCTATGCCGTAACCGCCACCTTTTACAGACAGTTAGGCCGACATCAAAGCATATTACTAACAGCTCAACTTTAACAGATTGATAATCTTTATTTTTCAAACTAGTGGTCATGATGAAAACAAGATTGTGGTTATCTGTTGTGTCTATATTTATCTACGTTGATATGACAAGCTGAGTGACAGTTTCTATTGCCGTAAATCATTGAATTCCACGTACGTATTTTGGGATGCGGCAAGTCGTGAAATGAAGAACAAGGAAAGTGAGTGCAATTAACTGTGTGTAACATGACTAGAGATTTAACAATTAATTGTGTGTAACGTGACTAGAGATTTAACGTCAACTTAAAACCTACCTACATACCTGAGCAACTTAATTAATTATGAATATCAACGTTAATCTTTCATCGAAGATTGTGTGAATACATGTAATGTAACTTACCAAACTGCATTCCAGATCCAGATTACATTCCCTTAAAAACTTTTTGAGTTAATTTAGCATCGGGCGTTGTTATAAACCGTGTACCTGTGTGAATAATAAAATAATGTGTCTTTTCAACTAGATTTAACTAAAGTTAACGTATTCTGGTGTTGCTGAAATGCATTTTGAGGAAAATTGATACCAGTCGGCGAAAGCTTTTGTACTTACAGTTACAATTACAACAGTATATTATGTACCAAAAATAATATCAACTTGGTTGTGTAAAAACGCTTATCAATCTGTGCATTTTTAATATGGAAAATGTTCTGAATTTAAAACTATTAGCACTTCTCGAATTTTTTTGAGAGGAGTATTAGTGCCAAAAACTTGAAGTACTGTCCATTTTTTAAAGAAATTATTAAAATACATTCAAAACATAAAATGGGTAAGTCAAAACTTGCTATTTAAATAGAATATTATGCATCATATTTGAACACCACTTTGAGTAAAAACTCGCCTTTAATTTATAAATATAAATATTTTGTTTTTGATAGAGTGCAAGGTGGAATTCGATTACGTAGCTCAAGAACCTGACGAACTTACAATAAAGAAAGGTGACGTTATCAAAAATGTCCAGACCAAAATGGACGGCTGGTTTGAAGGTACCCTCCGAGGAAAGACCGGCGTGTTTCCAGATAATTTTGTGAAACTTGTTGACAAGCCAAATCCTGAACCAAAGCCTTCGGAAGTTGTCGTCTTACGAAATAATCCTAGTAGCGCCAGGTAAAAAACTTGTTAAACAAAACAATCTTTCTTTTTAATCAACTATATGAGGAAGTGTGGTCTAATTTTTTATTACCCATTTATGTTTAAGACGTGTCAAAGTTCTGTTTTCTTACTCACCCGAACAAGAGGACGAACTTCCACTGGACGTCGGCGATATCCTAGAATTTATAGAAGAAGTGGAGGAAGGCTGGTGGAGAGGGAAACTGAAAGGCAGAGAAGGAATATTTCCATCCAATTTTGTAGAAGAAATTGATGAACCAAAAACTAACGGTGGTTTGATCGAAGGCCACAGTCCGTTAAAGGCAGAAGATAAGCATAAGCAGAAAGATGCAAGAAGCAGTCTAACAAAAGGTACGTCAAGCAAACACGTCATATTGGTGTAATGTAGAGCAGTTTGTGTAGTATGGTTGTACGTTAGGTACAGTGTAGTAAAGCATGAAAATGAAAAAGTAATGTAGTTAATGGTTGTTTTACTGCATGAGACTATTTTCTGGAGTTTCCAACATTTTTTGTATTTGCATGGTAATGTTTGCTATAAATTTTTATGTTTATGATTTTGTTTTTGTCTATATTTTTATTTTTTGTTTGCCTTGTAACCATTTCATGTATCAGGATCACCGCCTGTGCCAGATGTGGTACCCGAATCTTCGCCATCTAATCGAAATAGTAGCATTGAACTTGAAGAACCCGCGCCTGAATTGCCTCCTAAGCCTGGTAAGCATTTTTTTGCAATTTGCATGAAACCAGAATTGGTAAATTACAATACAACTAAAGTCGGGCTTGCTGAATCTAAAAGATGGTCAACTGGTACCGTAACTTTTTTGCATTTGATATTCATTGTCGTTCTGTTATTTTGCATGTCTGAGTCTTTTTTCACTTTTTTGTCTGACTGAGTCTTGTGCTAAATAAACCAATTTCCATTTTGTGCTTAAACAGTGGATTTGAATAATTATGATGCTTTCTTTTATTAATCCAAAAGTGCGTGAACTGGCTCGCTGCTTCTATCCCTACACTGCTTTGAATGAAGACGAGCTTGCATTGTCCGAAGGTGACATCATCACAATAATTTCCAAAAACTGTGAAGACGAAGGCTGGTGGCGAGGTGAGCTGCGTGGTAAAATTGGCCTGTTTCCGGACAACTTTGTAAAAATCATTACACCTGGCGACGTTCAGCCGACCGGTGGTGGGACAGTACATCACGGGAAAATGTTAGCGCAAGAAAGAAACATAGTACCTCCATCAGATTTCCCTGCCAAAATGAATAAGAGAGACAGTTTAGATGGCGGTGCACATAGCAAATCTGGTAAAGGTGGTGTAGGAGAATCTAAAATTGAACAAGCCAAGGCTCAGTTGAGTAAAACAAACAGTAAGGAAGCGCAACAACCTCCACAGCAGCAGCAACCGATAATTGCTCCAAAGATTCAGTCTCCCATTTCACCAGGAATCGCGGCGTTCCATAACAACCTGTTCTCAAATCAGAAGCCGCCAGATGCGTTTGCCAAGAGTAAGGATCTTCCTCCAGTGCCCAGAGATGATAAATTGTCTGATGAGTCAGAGGACTTTAATTCGGTGGAGAGGACAGAGACACTGAACCATCTTACAGCTACTCGTGTAAGTCAATATTTATTTATAATTTGACAACTATGATAAGTCACCATCAATCCAAAGTACTAAAGTAATCCATACTTTTTTGATATATCATATCACTGTAGGCCAAGGCTCCGAAAAGAAGGCCACCATCCACTATTATCACCAGAGAAAACGTACGAAAAAATAAGTTACTATCCTTAACGATTCAATGGTTATTGCTCAATTCTAATTGATTTATATTTTAATCTTAATGAAATACAGGAAATGCCCATGCTAAATGGCTCCTCACACTCGTACGATGACTCGATCACCGACTCACCCCCACACCATCACAGTACTCCCATGAACCACAGTAGCGTCATCTCCAATGGTACCATGTCTGGCTCCTACGCAGACGCAGGAGGAGTATCCTCTCTAACCCACAGCGGTAGTTTCCATTCCCATAATAATAGCAGCAGCCTGCGTGATAAAGAAGGTTCACCAACTCCCCCAACAAGTGCTAATACCAGTGGAGTGAGTGCTACCACCAAGCCAAAGAAACAGCAGCAGGCGCTTCCTTGGATGGCCGAACTCAAACAAACGCAAGACAAGAAACGTAACTTTGCTCCTCCAGTAACACCGGGAGGAGGACCATCCTCAACAGTAACTCCTCCTCCAACTACCAACACCGCTACTCCCCCGCAACCTGTAGCGAAAGAACATGCCAAAGCACCACCGTTGCCAGCCAAACCGTCTTCACTGTCATCACCGTTATCAAATGACACCACGAGTAAACCCATAAACAATTTGAACCACTCGTCCTCTATGAATAACACCAGCAGCACTAGTTCAACAACAGCCACTCCATCTCCCTACAACCTGCCCAGCAAAAGTTTCCCACCTAACAAAAAGTCACCATCACCTGCTCCTCCTCCTTCAACCGCTAATAATCATAATCATCATCATAGTCCCTCCACACTTATTAACTCTTCGGTTGTAGACAACAACAGCCATTTACTTCGCGGTGGGGACGGGGACAATTCCAACTCCAACAAAAGCTATGTTTCATTCGAGGATTATCAAGCTTTGAAAACTAGAGTGACTTGCTTGGAAAATGAGGTGGAGACTTTGAAACGACAACTGAAATTACTCTTGGATCGAGATTTACGTGGTCACATTGTTTAAATCAGAGCTGAGTTGCAACTGCATGTTAACGGATTGCATATGCGCAACATTTGAAAACCATTTCCGGTTTATATTTTTTTGGCCAATTCACTATTACCCGTTCGTTCATTCAGCCAACAAGAGACTCTTTTTCAGAAAAAATGACTACATCTATTACTGAATAAGATGATAGAAATAAAAGCATTTTACAGATTTTTGCCAATGATAATTTTACTTGACAAGCATACAAATATTATGTTCACTTGTGATGTTGTAAAACAAATTATGAAGGCATTTCATTCCAATATTGAATATACCTAAAAATAACCTTTACTTCTACAATGACTCGTTCAAGTTATTCTTGTGAAAATATACCATGTATAATCCATGTAAACTATATTACTATTTTTAAGGTTCATTTTAAATATCATGATGCAAGCACATACTTTACTTATAATTGACCTTGTTGTATTATGTACATTTATATGATGATAAATTGATGATGATCATGATGAATGATTTATACGCATTTACTTATTGAAAAAAATCTTGATCGATTTGAAATATTTCACTTAGTTAATAATAATATGATTACGTTATGTTTTTAAATTATGGTCAGCAAAAACAGAACTGGAGAAAGATGCAATTAATTTTTAATGTAAAACGTGTAAACTTAGTAGTTTTATTGATTACGGTCGATGATAAATGCTACTATAATTTTTAAAGCTAAACAGAACTACTTTAAAACTGTTGATAAAGTAAACAAAGAATACAACGAAGAGAAATCTATTCCAGAAAAAGAAATTCCACTTATTGTATAACTGATAACTACACAAGATATTTACTGACTACGTCTTTGTGTAATTTTTAAAAGAACGTGAATGCGTTAATATTATAATGATGATTGATTACCTGTTTTAATTACTTAAAACTACAGTTATTATATATTTGTTAAACTCTACAGTCTACATTGTCCTGACGTTATTATTGTGAATTAAAGACAAAAAGTTCATATTTAAAACTACAAATGATATAATATATCACATTCTTAACCTTTAATCTTCTCCTTATCACTTTCTACGTTCCTGACAACTGTTTGACAGCCTTCTTCATAGACTTCATTGGCTGCAGAAATAAGCCCATTAACCCTTCCAGTTTCAGTTTGCATCAAGCGCTTAACCGAAGGTAACTTAAAGCGTTCCATTTCTTTGGCCATTTCCTCCATAAAGCGTTTTCGTTCCAAAGCCACTTGGTCGTTTAGGTCAACAATCGCTGCTTTCATCAACATTTGGTGTCGTTGTATATCCCGGTTAAGTTGGTCTCTACCGATCGAAAGCATTTCCTTTTCTTCCTCCAGTTTTTTCTCGAGATTTTTTAATCTCTCTTCTTTACGTTCAAGCAGCAACTCTTTACTGACTTGCCGTATCGGGGAAAAGTCCTCCGAAATCGCTAGTCGAGGGGTTGCGGTTGAGGTGGAAGCCCCGGAATCCACACTGAGTTTGGCAACAGATTTAGACACCTCGTCAAAAGAATTTTCGGTCTTCCAGTTCATGACCTTCTCCTGTGTCCACCAAGGGATGTTCTCGTTGTTATTGGAATACGCCATTCTCCCAGACAACTGTAGTCAATAAACAAGCAGTAACTTTCCAGTTTAACAATAGAAACAATTACTTTTATGATGATGACTTGATAATAATGGTAGTATAGATGAGAAATTTCTTAAATAAAGCTCACCTGATTTAAAACTCAAAGTTTCGCTAAATACAACAGATATAAAACACACGACTGCCAAGATTTGTTATTCGTTTCAACGGTGGGGTCAGATAAAAGATATGTAAAAACAGCTAATTAGGGAAAAATGGGCAAGATTTCATGAAATATGGATCGGATGTTTAAACAAAATGAAGAATGCAGGTAAGCGAATCAATTAGGTAGTCTGTATCGCATATCTGCACTCCGCACTTTCACTTCACGAATACTAATAGTTCACTGCAAGTAACAGTATCGTACTAAGTGTCACGTTCACGTCAGCATGAAGTATTACCAGATTGATGTACCATACATTATGATCTTAGAGATTCTATAAAAGTCAACCGACGCGTCGACGAGTCAGTTGCTTGTTGCTTCTCCCCGTGCCACTAACACTAACTTGACAATCAAAAAAATGTAAACTAGAAAGATACCAAGAAAAATCAAATTATGGAAATCTGTTTCATATATGCATAGTGCATTGCATAACCTACTTTGAGGAATATTCTAATTTGCATTGATTGATGTGTTTGCATTCGCTTTTCTTGTATATTGGCTAAATGGAAAAAGGTTCGAACGTTTGGGGTAAGATGGACATTCAACTAACAATAAGGTTTTTTCTATTTTAAATTTTGTAAATGACTTTGCTTTAATAACTCTTTAAAGTACACTTAGTTTGTGAATATCTAACTAAATAGTAATATTAAGCTATTTAGATAAAAAATTAATTATTATAAACGTGCTCCTGCTGCTGAGATGTGCGAAATTTAATATATTGATTAACAAATGAAGAATCCTTTGTGTGTTTTCCAATAATCGTTTTGACAAAGCAATACCCCCTTGGCTCCAGACAGTTTTTTAACGCTTGCACTCCCCCAACAAGATGCTCATTTTCGACAGTTAGAATAGCAAATTTTGCCAGGTTAAATGGCACAGTCAGTATTCCCAATTCTGACATTTCCACATCCAAATTCAGATAATCCACTGTTGTCACTTTCAGTGCCCTCAAAATGGTGTAATTGTAGAAGGGAATGTAAGGGATGATGATGATAAGCTTAACGAACTCTTGATCAAAACGCCGGAAGATGGAAGATACCACAGCCCACTCGACGACTTTCTCGGTTGGGTGTATCCAAAAGGGAATTTCTCCAGCAAAAGGAGTTAAACAAAAGGCGATATTAATGATCCATGCATTTCTCGTGTTGCTGACCAGCTTTTGGAATGCGTAAGGATGAGGTTCTATTAACAGTCTAGTCCAATTAAGCCTCGTTTCCAAAAGTAAAGTAGAACTTACATAGACACCACTTTCAACGAAAAAACAAATCCTATTTCTGCATTAGTGCCCCAACGACTGTTTGACCAACTCAAATTTTTCAAGATTAACTGTAGGATCTCGAATAGTGGAGTCTTTGTACTGATGGCGTTGGCGGCGGAGAAATTAGAAGCATCTTCCTTACCATTTTCATGAGGTTATAATCATATTGGTCGGGGAACTGCTTCAGTAATTGTAATGCAATTGTACTAGCATTAATACTAGTATTAGTACTACTAGTACTTTCAAAATAGCAGGGGAATGATGCCAAACTGGCTAATGTTAGAAGGACACAAAATGAAACTAGACCATATTTCAGATATGCTTAAAGTAGAGTGGGCTGGCCATTTTAACTTTAATTGCAATAACAAGAGAAATATAAGCATTTCTCCATGGCAAATCTTTTGTAAACAAAATGCGCCATTTTGCAAACAAATTTCAAAATTCAAATACTCGTGCCTCGAGTGTTTTGTACATTTTAACCATAACGCAGTACTACTAGTTTCAAACCAACGTTACGCATCAGTTAGTCGTCCGTAGATGTTCATTATACAAATCGTAACCCAAACCTTTTGTTATAGTTAGTCAATGCAATGTAATCGTTTCAACGGTTAAACAATTTGTTTGGTGGTCTACTGATTTTGTTTTAATTTCATTTCAGCTAAAAGTAAAAAGGAAAGTGCGGTATAGCACATAGAGTTAATAGAGAAGCAGATCAGTGTTAGATTTTTTGAAATGGTTGTACCATATAAGCCACACCTCCTCTTGT
>JAQFXM010008283.1:0-10853 GCA_034693345.1 Entomobrya multifasciata | reverse complement strand
ACTAACCGGCCACATTCCACTAACCGGCCACATTCCACTAACCGGCCACATTCCACTAACCGGCCACGGCACTGGTTGGTGCTATGAAATTGTTACTTGTAAGTTTGCTGCTTATTTTTTTCCATGTTTTTAGCTTTCTCTGTGAAAAAATTGGCGAACAAAAAAAGTGTTCTTGGAAAAAAGTTTTAAAAATAAAGCTACTAGACAAAAATACAATTTCTGATGACAATATTGATGAAAACAGAAAGATCATGTAAAAGGTGTATATTTCAGAGTGGATCCTTGAGGTCACGAGGATAAATTTTTCTCTCTTTCCCTTTTCCTTGTAATAATAATATATAAGTACCCAGTGCCAATAAATCCGAATTTGGCCGAGTAGAAACGCTCTACTAAAAACAAGAGACTAAAAACGTAAAGACGGTGATAGAGAAAATACCGCCATATGATGAGTCTCGACACACAGGACGTTCTCTAGGAATAATATAAAAACGGATTCCTCTACATATATATGTAAGACACACACACACAACTTTCCTCCTTCTTCAGAAACAGAAAAGAGAGAAAGACGAAAGAAAAGGAAAAATAGAGAAAAGAAGAAAATGGGAATGAGTAAAGAAAAGCAAGAGAGTAGGAGAAAAAAATAATAGTAAGCTAAAACGCAAGTCACACACACAAACATAATCATCCCTTCTTATACACCATTCTCTCTCTCTGCTTCTCTGTTCCTTTTTCTTCATAACACAATCATAGCAATATAAACACTAACAATGAGGCATGAGGCAAAGAGAGAAGGAAAGAGAGAGTCTCAGAAAGATAGAGACAGAACGAAGGAACGAACCAGTTTTTCACTTACGAATGAATACAATTTTACTATGGACTATTGTGTATGTCTGTTGTATTGTATTAGATAGAATACTGGGTACGTAACGTAATGTAACGTACGTACTCTAGTCTACTACGTGTAATACACAAATATGACTTTGCTTGGCTTCCACAACCAACAATTCCAGAATGACAGAAAACCCAAACCTGAAGATCTGGAACTTTGGAAGCTTTTGATCTGATGAGCATTACCACCCACTCCTTATTTCACCATGAACCTCTGTTCGATTGACCTGATTTCTGAGTTGAGTTACAGGATATAAAACACCAGCAACATGGTATAGTCGTACTAGTGCTACTAGTGGAGTGAAAGCGGTAGCAGAGCTCAGGAGCAGCAGTCATGAGAGGTGGTGGCAGTCTTCACCAAAGTGAAGTAAAAGGCCCGCTCACTGTAGTCAGCTAAAGATACACTTTTTAACATGGGCAAAAATGGGAACACATTTAGCAGTATAATAGGACATGGGAAGAGGGAGCAAGTGCACTAAGAGCACATCCAGAGCTAACCAAGTGTACTTAGTCTTAATTTCCCCAACAAAGAAAAGTAACGGTATGAACACGAGATAAAAGATGTATCATACTCACTTTCTTTTTTTCTCCTTTACTGATTCCAGCGTTTTATGCTAAGCACTATTTAACTTGACAGTTTGTACACATAATACTATTATTTTATGTAACACTTTTTTAGCTGTGGGGTGATGCTTTGAGATTTTTTTTGTACTTTTAAAATACTAAGGGTCGACTTTTCGATGTATGGTAGTTTAGGAGTATTGAATTTTGGTTGTGAATTGTATTTGTCATGTAATGTACTTTTATAGAGTGTGACATTAGTTACAGAAAAGAGAGCAAAAGAAAAAATCGGGAAAAGTTTATTTGCATTCAGGGATATAATTTAGTTCACTGCGAACTCTGCTCTTATGAAAAATCATCAAACATTTTGCTTGGAACATTTGTAGTTGTGCTGATTAATATGCGGGAAAAGGATATTGCTAATGAAATTTTAATCTAGTTGATTGAAAAATTTAAAAAATGAGTACATATGTATGTAGAAGTGTGAAACTCTTTCACTTAAGACCCAAAACCCCTTTCAACTACTTTTATTGCTTCCTAATTATCAGCCTGTATGAATTTTCCGTTTTTCAATAGAACAAGTAAAAACATTTAGAATAAAATGGAATTGAAATTGATTAATAATGATTTTATGGAATTCGACGTTAAAGTTTTGTCTCAAATTAACCCGGAAAGTGTATTTTACCAACAATCAATGTAGCATGACACTGGAAAGCATATTTTCCCCATAAAATCGTACTTCCTTATTTACTAACATTATAGAAGGGGCGAATAAAAGCATTAACCACATTTGATAGATGAGTAATATATTGTAACGAAATTACTTTCCTTTTCCATTATAAACGTTTTAAATAAAGTTATACGGAAACCCATTAGTTCTTTCTTCATAATTTTACAAATGCATGTAAAAAGTCCATAATCCAGACCGTAATCCAGTCTGTACACCGTAACGTACTTTCGAACAGATACATTAAATTTAAAAAGACTAACGTTGGCTAACTGAAATTGTTCATTACACTTTAAGTTGTCGACTTTCCAGCAGTTCGTTTTCCTCATCTATCATAACTTTACATAAATATTAGTATCAAATAGTTGCTGCTTGTATTTAGCTAGTTTTGCCACAGATGCCAGTCCATACCAACTTTCACTAGAACGGTGGTGTATACCATCTCTAATTGTGAAAGCATAAACGAATATGCCTTAGTCGTTGAGTATCTCGGTCAGAGATCAGAACCTATCCCCTATTCTTGAAAATAAAGGAAAATATGAAAATATTAGCGTAAAATCGATTACCATGTATGATATGCACCAAAACTGAAAGAATATTTTAAAGACTAGGCATACAAACATGTATGTCTTAACATATATTAACAACATTATTGCATGCATTTAAAATTTTGTGTGATTATTATATGACATGATGTATTTACTTTAAAAAAGTCAATTTTGCTATTTAAAAGTAAATATTTACAAATTCACATCAAAATCAAATGACAAGGTTGATACATTAAGGCAGAATTAACTATATGTAAGCGCATATAACAAAGGTGTATTGTATTTATAGAATATTTTCTTAAAAAGTGTCTTTCTGCAAATCAAAGAAAAGGAACGGTTTGGGGTGGAAAAGGGATTAAAATCAAGATAAACAAAGAAGAAAACATTTTGTTTTCTTTTGCTCCGTGTTTATTTGAATAAATTGTATAATTACCGGGACGTTCAACGATCACAATTACTAAGACGGGTTGGTTCGAAGCCATGTTTTGAAATAAGCACTTTGATACGTAAATATGCAGTTAGCTCTGTATAGAGCAGAGTTTATGATAGCGATATTGAGAAAATAAGGCTCATTGACAAGAATACGTACAAATCAACAATATCCCTAAACGATTACACGAATTTAAAAAACCAGTGATTGTGTCCAACGTTTGCATGTTTATAGCTGTAAGGCTATGCAAATTGAAAAAAGGGTTTCAATATCAATCAAAACTTTTGAACCAAATACGAATATAATTATTTAGTATGTTCGTGTTTGTTTAGTGTACTTAAAAGTAACAACCAAACATATTGATTTAGCCCACATTTTTAAAATACGATAAAAGTCTAGCATCCCCTTTGCATCGCTCGTTTGAAATTCTTATTCAAAATTTTGTACTTGAATTCACTGATTTCACTGGATAATAACGGCTAATAATTATCACATGCAGAGTGGTAGATAACCTGCACGTGTTCAGGCTGAAGTGAATGGAACGTCTAATTTTGTTGACTATGTATCTGTTGAGAGACAAAGATGCTGAAAGCACTAAAAGGAGCGGATTGAGTGAAAAGGTGTTCGTAGGCACGAGCACGTATGTAATGCTTACATAAAACAAAAAATAATTTATGCCGAAGTTTGAATTCTTTTATAATAATTGAAACCTTTATTATGAAAACGGCCTGCATCTTGGTTGTCAAGTAAAAATATTATATCTTCAAAACGGCTGCATGAAAGTAAAGCTTACAAAAAGTTAATTATTGCGAATTTTTGTAAAGATAACGACAGACAAACAGTTATTCACCACGAAGATAATTTGTTTAAATGCTTCAGCTTGGTATCCGGGCCGTTTTCATAATAAGCGTTTCAATTATATAAGTAGGAAATAATAAGTCAAGTATATTTGCAATGACATGTTAATCAATGTATTATTGGTCATTTTATTCATTCTCACAACTTACAATTACAACGGTATATTGTATACACAAATAGTACATTAATAGTAATCATATCTCCGAGCTTCATTTATACGCCAGTTGAAAATGATGATGATTCCTGTCTGAAGTAGGGAAGTATAAATAGTGTGTAGTACAGTAACAATTTGGAATGTTAGAAATATTCATAGGTCACGTTTGCATATATTTTAATGATATAATCTGACAAATTATACTTAAGTAGTACTAGTGTAACGAGTAGCAAAATGTCGAGTCAAGCATACGAGTAATTCCAGTAGTATCAAAATAAATTACGTACAGTATTTGGTTATTATGTAGAAATGAAAATTCATTGAAACCATAGAATAGAATAGAAACAAATATTCCTAACTAAGGAAGAATAAGGACATTCACATTTAGAAGTTAGTTTTGTAAGAACAAATTGTAGTAAACTCATTATTGATTACACATTTTCCCGATATTTCATGTCTACCAAAACATTTTGAAAAAACAACGTTGTCAAAAATTAATGATGGATTGTGTCTACTCGTCAAATCAACTATTCGTTACACTTTTAATATACTTCATCAAAATCATAAAAACAGTAATTTGATAGTTTCAGAAGACGTTAAAATCGAAACACATACTGTACTCGTCATAGAGTATTTTGTATTTACATCATTTTAGCAAAATATTAGCTGAAGAATCCAATGAAAGATTGATGGCATTTCAATTAAAATCAAATCACATTTGTATGATTAGCAAATCCAATTGGTTTAATAATAAAATATATAAGCATTTAATTTTATCAACAAATATGCAAATCAGAATTGCAATCAGAATGTAGACCTTTATAATATCAATTTTTCTAAATCAGCACAAAACACTCAGAACAGATTCATCATCAGAAATTTTACGTTTAGATATACGATCAGGAAAACAGAATTTTTCACATCATTTTGTAAATTGCTTCGTTGATTTTGATTGCTCAATTTAAATGTACTTTTAAAATGTTAACTTATTCGAGTAATACATACCGCTTGCGATTTTCACCGCTGTGTTAGTTAATGATTTCAAGGTTAATTTATATAGCAATTTCAAGTACTGAACAGCTTGAATGTTAGTTTATACGCAACGTTAATCAGATTATGACTGTTCGTACAATTCATGTATGCTTACATTTCAGTATTTGGGTAATAGTCAGTTTAATTATAATTACTATTTTACATTTTTATGCGTAAATATTTTCAGCTACATAAGAATGGAACTACTCTCACTCTCTGTCTCTCACTCCGGCTACCGCCGCAACTATTTACATAAAGTTGGCTTTCATATAATAACCAATAACTGAGTCATTAATTGAATAACAGTAAATACACATACAATATAATATAGTTTTGTTTTTACTTAAAATAGCTGGTTTCTACCATTAAGACTAGACTATTTCACTTTTTCTATACAACAACTAAGCTGCTGTATATGACACCAGCTACTTTTCTATTCCGAGTAATTCAACTATTTCAATTTTTTGTCGGTTAGTCAATGTAAGTATTAATATACAATTGCGTAGTAAGTAGCCAACAAGATAAAAATCAAGAACAAATTACGTTTTTGCGTACACAAAACCTTTAAAAAAACAATTTTTATGCTTGCTTATATTGTAAGATATACACAGTGCTTCAAAAATTCCCAAAAACGTACAACTTTTAAGTCAAAATTTCAAGTTGAAACTTGATACAATTAACAATTTGAATGTATTTTTCTTATAATTCTACTAAAATATCAATATTACGAAAACAAATTTTAATGTTATCTTTTAATTTGTTCCATGAATCATCAAGTTTGAAATCCAAGTACATTATGCATAAGTTGTTCATTTATTGAGAAATTTGAATATTCTTTGCCAATTTTAAAAACTTGTGAAGCTAAGGATAACTTACTTAAACTTTGGAAATATACTGAAATTTACATCGTTCCTAGAGAAAAACGCACTATTTGTAACTACTTACAGTTTCTCCAATTTTATAAAATTCAGGGGATTGAGAACTTATATTTAAAACGTTGTCAGGTTTAATGTGGAATTTTTGAAGACACTGTATATACAGCAAGCATATAAATTGCGCTTTAACATGTACATAATATAAGGCGTTTTAATTTCGTATTGTGTTTCGCGATGCATCATACTTTTAGATTAGCTAATTTTTGTGAAATTCGTGAGTTACATTGTGCAAGAAAACCAAAACACATGGACAGATTGCTTAAGGATTGGAGGTATAAAGTGCTAAATTTGATTGCGCATAGCAAAGATTTCGATTCTAAAAAACTTACTATTATTGAAATAAAGCTAAAATTCAATGCCGATGATTCAAGTTTATTTTCAGTATAAGGAGCAAGATTTTTTAAATTTAAAGAAAAATTGTTAATACTTTAATATTGAACTAAAACTTATACCGACATTTTAAATTTCTTAATAAATCATATTTTCTACCGATTAAAATATAAGCAAGATTCGGATCGGACGGGAAATATTTTTACAAGTCAGACATGGCATTTGAGAAGTGTGAGTTTGCATTATAAAATCAAGGTTCATTGTATTTGTATGCATAAGCGTTCATTGAAAGTAATTTGAATAATTTGAATAAATGAAACGGATACAGGTGTGTTGAACAAAAGTCAAGTTACCACACATCGAGTTTTTAACATACCATATAAATAAGTTACTATTTATGTTATTACATATTTATATTTATATATATGTTGAATGTATATACAGGATTTGAAATATGTTTAGCCTAAAATGCGAACATCAATCGTCGTGATAGATTTTTATCTCCTTTTTATGAGGATATATTTTTGAAGTTATTTGATTTATAAACATATTAGCAACAATTGTGTTATCATAATATTAAAGTATTGATCTGATAAAAATGTTATTTTTTTTTCAATTTCAACCACTTTTGCTAACAAAAGATCCACGATGAGTAAGAAGTTCCAGCTTCCACCATCATCGTTACATTATAAATTACCTTTAAATTACAATTAGTAGTGCTATAACCATCTCTTCCTGATCAGGTAATTTGTTTCATAAAAAGATTACATTTTAAAAATGTTCGATATTTCACTTTGCAAAAATAACTTTACAAGGATTTTTTATTCACAGCTTACTAATCATCAGCACATCAAATCAAGAGTAAACCATGATAATTTTTGCAAGTAATAATAGCTGCTTTAGACAAAGTACGACTAAACATTTGAAAACAATGTTGGTGCAAATTTATTATTTCAAAATCCATTTTTCTCAATCAAGCAACATTATGAAACCAAGACACTGCGAATGCGATTGCTAATTACCTTCTTTAACCTTATCATCGTGGTGTGGTATGTGAAGTGTAGGTTGGAATAACATTATATCGATCAAGTGCATTGTTTGTGGTTTGTGTTTGTCTAGTATTCATGAATTTTATGTGTGACTTTAAATGTAATCTTTAATCAAGTGTTTTATTTTTACTTTTTGAAACATTTGTTTTTATCATTGAGACGATTTGTGACATCTGTGTAACGAGAAGATGTTTATGTCTCCTAATATTTAGTACGCCGAAGTGTGTATAGTGCTCGTACACAACAATAATTTGTTATTCTGTCGTCTGCAAATGCCTACTTTGACCCTCAATTTTTTGAGTTAGTCAGCAACAGTAGTTCGATACAATACATACATCCTCAAATATCATCCACAAGTCACTTGTATCAGCAAGATCACACGATACATATTTATGTACTTTTACAAAAATCAACGATAAAATTGATTTAAGATCAGTTTAGAAAGTTTACAAAAACTAATGATTATAGTGCGTAAACACGATAAAAAAGCTCCGACGTTTGAAGTTTTGTTTAAATTTAACAATCAATTTAACATAATGGTATACAATATCAATTTTACACGTGTGTCAGTTTTACCTAATAAGATTGTCTCATCATTTTTAAACGACTTCCAAAACATGTATGTATTTTGCAATTATTCATGTATACTCATTTATGAATAACCAGGTGGTAATCTTTAGTTTTAGGTTTTACTAGCACCCTGGCATATTTCGTCTGATCAAGAATTGAGTTATACAATAGAAAATTATTTCTTATTTCTTAACATCACATGAAACAAACAAAGCTTTCACAGTTCATCATCAGAATCATGAGACAACCTTTACACAAGACAGCACCTTAAACGAGAATATGGGAGCACCTGAGCCCTTGCTTACCAGTACATTACACATGTGTAGTTGTAGAGTATATAAAATAGTAATTGCGCGTAACGTTTTTTGCGTATACTAAGAAACAGCTAATTGGAAAGTTCGAACTTATAGTCAACGAGAATAGATTGTTTGCCGATTTTACTTCAAACTGGATTATATGTTAAATTTCGTTTAGTTTTTGCCGTAAGAAATAAACTTTTTCAGAGCTTCTTTGTTTAAAACAAAATATTGGTTAAAAATTAATGATGATTACGCACTATTCGTATATAATGTATTTCAGTATATTCATATAATTTTTGATAATTTCTATAAATACAGATATTTAGTTTGTTTAGGGGATAGATTTTTTCATTGGAAAGTCCATTTTATATCAAGATAACTTGGTATTTACGCAATATGTTTAGTATGTACATTGGATTTTATGCATGATAGGGGGATCATTTGCTGGCAATTATTTTGGGATTAGATTTAAGTATGATTTATGTATGTATGAGTAGCCTTAAATATTTTAAGTAGGAATAAGTTTTTTAAGTTTTCACGTTTTATACAAAATTTCAATTCCAGGTAATTCTGTTCAGTTCTTTGCCGTAAGAATCGCTACAAATTCTACATAGTTCACCATTCCGTTTCCGTTGTGGTCAGCTTCTTTTAGCATGTCATCTACCTCTTCGTCTGAAAGCTTATCGCCAAGACTTGTCATGACGTGTCGGAGTTCTGATGAGGATATCAGTCCATTTCCAGTTTTATCGAACACTCTGAAATGTAAATAAAATGTGTTTTATGTTCAGTAACAATATTTTATAAACACATTACCCAACTATTATCTCAAAAGAAATCAGAGCGAATTATATTACATGTATGTATGTTTATACTAATTGAAAAAAAAACCTTTTCTCCTCATCTATGTATGTAAAACAATTCATACTTACTTGAAAGCTTCGGTAAGTTCTTCCTCACTTTCTGCATCCTTCATTTTCTTCGACATCATCAGTAAAAACTCATTAAACTCGATCAATCCTGTTTCTTCTAGCTCTACTTCGTTGACGAGATTCTCCAACTCCGTATCTAATCATGGAATTATTTATTTTAACAGAAAAATAAACTATTTTTTCTTACTATTACACAACAAACGCTTACCACTTGGCCTTTGTCCCAAGGATCGCATAACGATGCCCAAATCATTTGTAGTGATTATCCCGTCCTCATCTTTATCAAACAACATGAAGGCTTCTTTGAATTCTGAAATTACGAACATTTGTATTTCATTAAACTCGTATTTGTGTATCTGCAATATATGACCGGTAAAATAATTTTTGAAGATAGAGTTTAAACCACAGGTTTATTGAAACTCTGCATGTAATCAATGGTCTACTGTCATATGACCGGAAGACACTTTACATAAAAGACAGAAGACCGGAATTTTTTGTAAGGGCGACACTTAACATAAATAAAAACGACATTTGGCATAAAACTGAATTTTATGTATATTATTTCAAAACCGGGCAAAGCTAGCTTCTAAAAGTTAGAAATTCATTTTGCGGTTCATTTTAGTCTGAGGACTCGATTTTGCATGCCAGATTTCCAAGTTGAGAAAAATTCTTTACGATTTATTACCAGCTCTGGATGCAAAGGTCATAAGCTCCTAATGTGTGACAATTCCATATAAGATGTTAATTGCAAATATAAAAATGCGACTTATTTTTTGTGTGATCATCGCTGAGTGGGTTGCGAGGCTAAGATAACATTGTATGATTTTACCAAAGAACTGTGTAGTTTCAAAATATAAAGTGACAGAAAGCATTTATAAAAATCATCAACCACTTCCTAAGATTGTTAAAGAGACGAAATTTTAACTGAATGTCAACAGTATAGTGTCCAGCAATCGTAACTTTACGCCCGTAACAAGTTAAAGAGGAACTTGATGAAATGATAAGAATAATATCTGGTCTTGGTAAAACTTGAAGCAATATATAGGTTGTAAGATGAAAGACTAGGAAAGGTTATACCATTTTACAACTCGACTCGATACTGGTGAATATTTACTAGCAGTGTCCAATTGTATGTTTGAATAATATAATTGATTTGATAGTATATTTTGATGTTATGGATTATAAAACGAAATTAAGAAATGTATGTTGTGTAAAATATTGATTCAAAAAATTTATTTATGTAAAATGTCGCGCGGTCAAAAGTCGTTTTTTTCAAAATTTCATTTATGTAATATTTCGTCCGGTCTTCTGTCTTCCGGTCATAAAATTCCGGCCAAATGACGCACCACCATTCACACGTTCTGAATTTCAAGACAAGAAGGACACTAGTTTTATGAATTATTTCAGAATTAATTATGGATATCAGTCCTAAGAACGCGGTACTGAATTACAGCCTTAGAATAGCCTATAGTAAAAGTATTATGATGATGGATTATGCCATAACATACATCATAAAGTTTTCTATTGCTGTTTTGTGAATGGA
>JAQFXM010008282.1:0-10853 GCA_034693345.1 Entomobrya multifasciata | reverse complement strand
AAAATTGTATGATCTAGACGTCCAATTGATTTTATTATGCTTCTTGAGTATTTATACTGCGTATAAGCAAAAGCATTATGATGACGTCAGAGGCTTCGCCAGGCCAGGTGAGCCACGCACCAGACAAAACTAGATACGCACTAAGCGTAAATAAGCAGTTCAAGCATTCAGATTGTCCACCCTTGCAAAGTTTATCAAGTGCAATATAAACGTGTGTGGTGTTATTTACGTGTATGAATTTAGATCATGCTAAGTTGAATCAATGAGTCTTGTTAACTGGAAGTGCTGAGTGCTGAGCGAACCAGAAAGTACCGGTTTTGTTTTTAAAGCGAGCACAGTGAAACCATATACTCGTTTTCAGTTTGGTATAAAATTAAGTAGTATAAAAAACAGTAAATTGAGAGAAAAATTTGTCAGAAAGGATGGGGAGAGAAATTCGCCGATTCAAACGCACTCTTTTACTTTTCACTCGACCTGCTTCTAGTTTTGTGTATTTTTGCATAAAATGGTAAAGGTATATTAGTGAATCTCATGCTTCAGGGGATGAAGTAAATTTCAACGTTACCTTACGTTAACGTTGTTGATGAAATGAAGATCATCAGAATATCAGTTCACGTAATGACAATGAATCCTCTTTTTGTTTCATGCGATAAAACGCACAAAAGAATTGCCCGTGCTTTGTAAATATATTTGTGTATGAGCCCACGTACAATATGTGTACTCAGTCAGTAGTGAGTATGCTTAACTTTTGAGAGTTTAGAACATACCTGTTTTTACTTTTGTCGAGTTTCTAGCATGATCGTGGGAATAAATATGGAAAACTTGGAACAGCAACGAAATAGTTTTGCTTTAGAATATTAAATGAAATGAGAGTTTCGTGTGTGGTTGGTTTTAGGTGATTTTGCGAGTTGAACGCACACACGGGGAAAGTATATTTTCCATTTATACACATTTGTATGATGAACTTTTTGTGGAAATATGGAAGAAAGACTTATAGTTAGTATAATAACCTTGTGGGTTTATAATATTTGTACGCCCACGAAAAATAAAAGAAATTAATGGAGTTGTAATTTGCAAGAGATATAGGAAGAGAGTGCTAGGAAGGAAGAAATTATGATACATTACTACCCCTAAAACTCATCTTTTCTCGCTTTGTTTTCTGCTTCTGTAATAATAATAATTACAACTCATTCTGATTCCGAGGATGCTGGAGCAAAACTTATTACAAAAGGACCAAATCTTTTGTCATGTCGCAAGATATACATAGAAAGATACAAACGAAGAAAGCAGGTGGAAACAGTCGAGAAAGTTTTCGTTGTTCATTTTACAGGTTTACTTTTCATCAAGTCAAAATAAAGATATTGTTTGGGTGGTGACTGTAGAAATTATGAACTCTACTCGGCAAAATTCAGTATTATAATTTTGTTGGGAGAGTTGACTCGGATGTTCTAATTCTGGTTGACTAAAATATAACAAAAAATGTCATTGAAATTCTAATCTAAAAACAAACATACTAACAGACTTTTGTAGTCTGCTATTTGGCTACGTTTCTGTGACTTTTCTCGCTCCCAAATGTTTCTTGTAGACTATGGAAAAGTTATCATTTTCAGCTCGAAAGTGCAGAAAGTTTTTTCTCTCCATGTTGACCTAATGTAACAAGGAACTACACTGCAAACATGTCCATATGGAGCTGCCAAGTTCATAATAATAATAGGTACTTTACTTCGGATTTCCCAAAATTCTGTTGAATATTTTAGCAGTTTCTGTGCTTGCAACACATGCGAATAGCTTTTTTTAGGGAATCCTACGGGGTAACATTACTTCCCATAATATCTGCAATACAGTGTAATATACATACATCTGTAATAATTTATCTGAAATAAAGTTCATAAGTTTTATATTTTTACTTCTTTTATAGCATCATATTTATTGAGTCTGAGTTAATGTTTCAGAAGACATTAGAAAAGTTTTAAATTTCATTGGATAACCGATTTCATATTTATTTATCATGGTGAAAATATATAGATTATTGCACAAATGATATGTTCCTTTGCTTTGTGGTTTGTTACATTTGAGACTTCGACTTTCTATCCGCAAAGTTAGTTTCCATTTTCACCTAATTCTGTGTGTTGATGTCTATTTATTTACTAGTTGGTGAAATTTTCGTTAGAATTTGAATTAAAATCTGAACACTCAAATCCTAAAGGAGAATTGGTCTGGTGTGTTGAGATGTGTGCGTGTGCTAAAACATATAATTTTTGTCTACTTCTGAACTGACTTGCTACATGTTTTCGCACCCGCACCGCAGGCATTCCATTACTTTCTATTCATTTGCTCGTGTAGATTTTCTGAGAAGATAATAATATAACTTTTACGATCACAACTGTGTTGAGATTTGAATAATAACGGAATGCTCCACTCGTGCTTTTCATGTTACGAAAAGGAATGCCTAAAAATATGTGCACATACATTACATTACATTGCTTACATGTGAACCTTGACTTATTCCCCATGATTCATAGTAAGTATCATAGCGCAGTGGTGAAAGCACGAAACGAGCGAAAGGTATGAAGACATTTTTATATTCTGTGTGTGACGCCAAACTAGTATTCATTTCGCATTCGACTGTTTACTTCTTCCATGTTTCAGTTAACCCCGTAATATCCCAGACACGACGCACCACGAATCTATATTCTTATTTACTGCTACGAATTCGGAATATAGTATTCTCCTTCACTTAATTTTGACGTCAAAGAATGACCTGTTTCCAGACGGTTTTCACAAATACTTATTTACGTACATGTACGTTTAGGTACGCCGGTTGACAAAGTTATCCGTAGTTCATTGAGATGCTTGGGAATGTCTGGTTGTATTGTTGGTTGGTGTGTACGTAACGTACCAAGACAAAGTATTTTTAGTAATAGTAATGAACAACTTTTGTACGTTCATCTTGCTTCAGTGAAGTCAAAAGCAATCCTTTCAATAGTTTTATTCCACAATGCATGTATACTATCAAAGCTTTATAGGATTAGGTGATAAAATTGTGAACCCAGTCACAGACTGGCATGCCTCACGTTTATTTTGCGATTATTGCAGTTATTCACGGAAGCTTTTCCAGCATCTAAATTTATTACACAGTGGAGCATTCTGTAGCATTTGCCATAGGTCATGAATGAATGAGTTACAATGAACGTTGATTCAATTCGAAACGAGTATACAAATCGACAAATTTAGGCTTGCCTTTGATCGTTTGATTCTATTCTATTCAAAAAATAATTTCTAGGCAAATCCTTAATCACGATGTTGGCAATATTAGTAGGATTGCCAAAGAATGATAACAGGATCAACCAATGATTTAAAAGAGATTGGGATTTCCAGCGAATGTGGTATTGGTTTTTTCCGGGCTATTCATTCTATTCCATTTTATAGTTTTGTGTACCTTGTTTTTTACACTCATTGCGCTGCAAAAATGTCCGAATCTAGGTGCACGTGAATGAACAAGAATGTGGATCCATATTTCATGGTCTATTGACTGACATGATTCCGAGTATAATGCTGTTGGGTACTGCTAGGATTTTGATTCTTTCATAAATTCAATACAAATATAGAATAAATACAAACAGACAAGCCTCTAAAATTATGTATAGAAAATCTGTTATCTTTTTTTGCATATGGCAGAGGAATTGTACTGCCTGTAATGCTGTTTCTGTTCATCTTTTTTTAGTCTAGTAAAATATCGATCAGGGATTTTTGGTTTATTTGCGTAGAAAGTAATCTGTGTCTGTGCTTTGAGATAGTTTTGTACATATTTATGCATACATGTATTCCCATTTTCCATAGTCATAATTAGTGAAAACTCAGTATATGATCCTTGTGGAGTATTCATTTTGCAATACATTGGTCGACTCTGACAATTCTTAAGTGTACATAATAAAACCCTACGAACACGGATTGTATCTCTATTGTACCCTCAGTAAATACAGAACAAATTGTATATTTGTTTTTGCTTTCATTAATTAGTTGTACGACAGTTATGCTGCAGTCAGATTTATTTCTGCCTTGACTTGACCAACAAATCAACGGGTTTCCGCTAATTAGCAGTCAACGAACAAACTCAAGTACGCTATAGCTAAAGCTTGTACTTTTAGCAGAGAAAAATTTGCTGTAGGCCTTACAACAGTCAATTCGAAACTAGATGTAATGTATTTCAGTTCAGTGATAATTGCAGACTTTTTATTATCATCACTTGAAGAGATTCCTAATTGAATGCATATTTACATGACTGCTTTCATGATGATGATGATAGTGGTACTCTTCTCTTCTAATTAGTCATGGGTTTCTCGGTCTTCTGCAAAATAAATTACTGTTCGAGTATAAAGACATGTAGTATTGCACAATCTAAATATGGTTATTGAGGATGGAGCCACAATACCAATCAGCATTTATTATCTACACTACACATATCTTTTGATCTGCTTCGCTAGCTAAATGAGTTTATAAGATGACTTTTTATAGATACATATGTACATAGGTACATAGATTGTAAATTTGGTCTGCACTCTGCACTGAATTAATTTGTTAAGGACAAATCAGAGTATATACTGCACTGCAAGCAAAGATATGGAAATCCCATGTAAAACACTCCTAAAACCATATTTGGACGGGTGTTAATTTGGAAAGATATGTTATATCGTTGTTAGCTGCACGCGTAAGTAAAAGCTAAATGAAAAAAATACACGAGCGCAGGGCGAGTAAAGAATATTTGAATGAATGACATATTGTGACTGTGACCACCACAAGTTACGTCAAAATGCTTAGGACCACAGAAACACTAACTATGTATCTCCTTGAATGAATTGTCAACAGTCAACAGTGTATAGAGACTCAAGTGAGAACTCAATGTTGAATGGAACACGTTAAAAATGAATCAAGAGTCAAAGGATGAAACAAGGATTAGATGATGTTGATAAAGAGCTCGCTGAGAGTTTGAGTTGACCACTAGAAAAGAGACACAACACAAGCGTTTGAATGAACATATCCTCCCTCCCCTGTTCCTGTTTGTGACACAGCAGGAAGCCTTATTTGTCATAATGGTGCTTGTCAGCATCGTCATCGATATTAAATTGAGGACGAGCAGCCCAAGTTGACAGGATGTCATTTTCTTATTTCTGAAAGCAAATGTAAAGCTAAAGCCGACCATAAAGTGAGGATTTTTGAGGAAAAAATGTGTGACTACAATTGTCAGCTCAGCGTAGTGTGAATAGTATACCTACATGCGTGAAGCCAACCCCATAACGGGTTATACAGTAAAGAGGTTTTGAGAGACTGATGAAATAAAAGTCCATAAAAATAAAATGTTCTTTCTTTTGCCGGACTCTTACTTTTATACTCCATTAATTATCATTAATTTCCAAAAAACAGACGATTTACTGTTTATGTCGTAATTTGTGTGGGCGTAAACGACTCGATTGTAATGGTTAAGGAGATTAAAAAGACTGTCTGGTACAGGCACGAGCTTAGAAGTCTGCCTAGTGGAATCGAAAATTATTACCACATTTTTTGAACAAGATATCGCACTACGCTATCTTTTTCCTTAATAATATCTTACATCAGTGTTTTAAAAATATTTAGCTTATAATATAGCGCAGCGCAGATAAAAAATTTAAAATATTTTTCCTCCGTTTCCCACTGACAATAAAATCCACTCAACTTACATGACCAATTATGGGATTTCTCTGTTTTTATATTACACTTAAATAACAGGCTATTGTACACAAATGTTGGTCTTAATTTTTTTAGAGTTAGTAATACCAACTTGAAGAGGGCAACACATTTTTCATAGTATTATGTAGCATACAGCGTCTCCTACTTTGCTGTATGGCCAGGTCATTCATTATTAAAAAATATTTGGCTTTGCTTTGTGTGCGTAAAACTGAAGAAAAGCAGTAAATTTATGAGAAGATTAGTTTGATGAATGACAGCCTTTTCCAAAAGAATTTTTGTGAGTGAGGTTACTTGAGACTCAGCATGACTAAACGAGTTGAATGAAGAGATGAAACATTACGTTTTTCTTCATGTTCCACTAAACCTCCATGTAAGATGGGCATATATAAACTTCTCAGCATTCTCTTGCCTTCTTTGATTCGTTTACTGTCAGAAATGTTTGCCTGCACCAAAGACAGAGATACATTTGGTGGTGTCACTGAACTCCTTATTGATAGTGGGGCACATCTTAAAACCATATCTTGGATAATATTTTAGATGCAAAACTTACTCCTTGCCAGTTAATGTTCAGAAGCACGTTGTTATGATTAAATCTAATGCTACTTTTCGACATACCTTTTGTGTCAGTTTGCCAGTAATAGGCAGTTAGGATAGCGGTGCAAACTGCTAATCATTTCATTATTTCGCGCACATGTGCAATTATCATCAGTTTTACAACAACAGCTGCTGCAATTTGAATATTTGTTAGCACTAATTAGTACATAATGGGGTTATGTTATGATTTTACTTCCTGATTTTTGTGGACCTCCCCTCCCAAGTCGGATTTGTCTTTATGAATACTGCTTTTAAAGGCGTAACCTTTTCATTTTAGTTTAACCAGTTCGTTTGATATATACTAATGTGTGTATAAGAATGTCGTAAAAGTAAAAAACAGTTTTTGAGATTTAAAAATCCACTCAATTGTGGTATCTATGTTTTTACAGGCATGTAAACGCTATATACCTATGTCCATGCTCGACTTTTTAATAGTTGAGTTCATCGTCAAATTTCATTTTCGATTGACAAAGTGAATGATCAGCCTTACGTTTGCTGTCTATAAACCTCTTTTTGAGAACAAGGACACTACAAATGTTACCGATCTTCTTGTTTTCTACAATTCATACTATATTGCTCCTTGCATAGTGGATACATCCAATATAAATTTATGGAACATGTAAAAAGGCTGTAAGAACTTATGAGAATGGAAAATATCAACATCAACTATGTTTGACACACTCTTCATCTCTTCACCATGAAAGTTTTCCCCACACAGTTTGTTTGTAGTATGTATATTGTACCACTGCTTTAACGCATTATTCCCTGTCCTGTCCTGAATCCTGAAGTAAAAATGTCAAAGTATCTAACTAGTTTTGTGAGAGGAAACAACTTTCATCTTTTGTATTTCCTGCATTATTGGATCGAGTTACCTGGAAATTGAGATGAATAGAATACAAAATTGGAATAATAAAACGTTCTTCTTACTCAAACATCAAACTCCATTGGGATATTCGATACACACTTTTGCACATTGCACACCGTCACCACTAACCACGAATGTTGTGTCGTGTGTTTATTTAGTTGGAATGCTTTTGTCATATAACATGCTCTAAATCCCTCTTGTCTTGATGCATACGACATTTTACTTCTAAACCAAACTGAGATAGACTAAACTACCATAGATTGTATTTGAGTATCTGACATCTGCATGGAGCATCTTTATCCCTACAGCATATAAGCAGTCCATATAATATTCTTTGATAGTGACTCCATTGCAGTTGCCACACATTTTTCTACATCAACCTAGAAAAACCATACAATAATATTCAGGTCTCTCAGAAGCGTTCACAAAAATCCAAACTCATCTCCTTCAAACCTCATTTTTACTACAACAAACGCGTTCGTTCTACATCCCATTCGTTGTGTGGTCTCCTGGAAATTGACTTAAAGCCTTGAAGCTCATTCTGTTTGAAGCGTATAGGAACCTCTCTCTACATATTATGATAGCCCTTTTGTCTCTTAACATATCGTAAGTATAAGAGAAGCACTGTACTTGTTTAGGAAATCATTCTGATTATTAACCAGTACTGAACTTCCTTATTTGGCATTTTCATTTTCCACAACGGAACAGACAAGACAGGCAGTCACCACTCACCACCAGCAACTTTTATGGGACTCCGTTTTCTGTACAACTCGCTCTTATTTACCATGAAAAGCCAATTTCAATTGTGGTCAAAGTTTTGATTATTTGAATTCATTAAAAGGGAAGAGCAAAAGTGACATCAAAGCGAGGAAATCAACTTTGCTGCATAATATGACAGTCAGCGCAGCGAGATTGACGTTGTAGTCATATACATCGTCCCATTTTGCTTATTGGATAAAACGAATCATCTGGCAATTTAAAGATTGAAGGTTGTTTACTGTAATTTAGTCATAAAATGTTATAGCCAACCAAATTAAATTGGATAGGAGAAAACGAAGCAAGCTAATAACAACCCTTGCTTCTTCCAGTGCAGCTGTATAATCTGACGATGAGTTGAATTGATGCTGAATCCTAACCAAGAATTATTCAGTTTAAATGTAATGTACACCTATAATACAACTAGTAGAACGCCCGAAAACTGAAGTTATCGGAAATGATAGGAATGCGAGTAAAAAAAGAAAACCCCCTCAGTAAATACCCTAACTCGTCATTCTCCTTGAACTTCCATTCTCCTTTTCCATTCTCCTTGAACCCCCCCATCCTCTTTGAACCCAACATCCTCCTCGAATCACCATCCTCCTCGAATCGCCATCCTCCTGGAATCCCCGTCATCTTTGAATCCTCCTTAAATCTCCTTCTTGAATCCCCTCCTTAAATCTTCCATCCTCATTGAATCTCCCCCTTGAATTTCCTTCTTGAATCCTCCAACCTCCTTAAATCTCTTCCTTGAATCTTCCATCCTCCTTGAATCATCCATCCTCCTTAAATCTTCGCCTTGAATCTTCCATCCTCATCGAATCCTCCATCCTTGTGGAATCTCCTCCTTGAATTTCCCCCTTGAATCCCCGTCCTCTTTGAATCCTCCATCCGGTCAGCGTGAAGGACTGGGCGATTTTTGATCAGGGTCCCCCCTTCTATATATTTTGATTTTAACCTAACCGGACCTAACCTAACCTTACTATAGATAATATCATTTTTATAATTTTTTATTGTAATCAACAATAGCCTAACTAAAATAGTTTTAAATTTTTTGAAAAAACGAATTAAAAATAATTCAGAAGGTGGACCCTTGTCAAATTAATAATCGCCCCGTCCTTCAACTCGATGGGAGATCCTCCTGGGATCTCCCATCCTCCTTAAATTGTTCTCCATTAAAAAACTGCAAAACACTGAGCTTAATTTCTCACCGTTTGGGTGTTTCAACCAAAGGGCCTTTGAATTCAAGGAGTCACCACTTATACCTTCGAGCTAAGTAAAACTAAAATAGGAACTCACCGCAAGAATGACGAAATTCCTATTTGATAAAGATAATTGGGGCGACAGTTTATATTACGTCATAATAACATTCATGCTGCAATGCAATGACATACACTGGAACGGGTTGGCTCACGGCTCACATGCACAATAATTTCATTCAAGGAGTTCGAGTAAATGTATACAACTCCTCATTCATCATCTCGATCCCAACCTACAATGCATTTCAAATACAATTTCGGGAAAAAAGTAGACTTTTAAAATATATTTTTTTTAAATATGAAGAAAACACTTTTTCAGGTCAAAATATAGCCTTGAGCCCCCACAATCGTGTGTAGATTCATTTAAAAAATATTTGAACTCTTGAAATTGTTTAGATTTTTCTCAAAAGGGATCCAACGGAGGCCAAGATTCGAACCCCTAACTCGCTAATTTGCATACTTTAATTTTATAGAATTAGATATATACCTGAATAATGTGAGTTTAAAATCTTTAATCATACTGTGATTGTTTTTTCGTTTTTTAGATGGGAAAATTTAAAAATTGGTTGAACGTAGATGGCAAAGCTAAATTAATTCCTTGTGCTAAAATAAATTTAATATTGTACGTGCTAAGCACACATGAACAAGTTGGAATTAAAGTCGCTGGCATATTTCCAATTACATATGGGCTGCTCATTAGCGTAAATGTTTTAAAATGCAATCGTTCAGTATTTCAAAAACTTTGAAGAAAGAAAACTGTCAATCATATTTTTATGTTTATACATTACTAGTTATTTGGATGCACAGTGACTTACTTTCTTATATGCCTGCAACATGACTAAGCAGTAGCTATGAAGATGAGAAACTGTTTTGCAACAGAAAAACGTTGATTAAAAAATAGGAAAATTAAAAATGAACTACCTTAATTCATCTTATTAAACAAACAGGCAAAAAATAAGGCGTGGCTGCAAATATAAACCTTTACTAAAAATAATTAAGCAAATGTGTTTGATAAAAGTATTTATCTTGCATTTCTGGTTGGTTGGCTGTGGACTTACGTCATTTCTAATCTGTTTATGGGCAGTTGCTGTAACGTATACAAATTGGTAACTTATAGGTTCCAATTCACAAAACATAGCCACATTATTGTACTGTATAATGCTTTATAATACATAAGTCCGACAGGAATAGTGAGTACACCAGCAAACTTGTGTAAAAGTAAAATTCAGTAACTATTTTCATATTTAAGTAGCAAACATTCTATTGTCGCTCTAGTATTATATACAGGTTCTCAGTAACGCTTTTTTACGTAAAACGCATCCTGAAGTAAAAAATATCAACTTTTGGCAGCAGTGTTAGTGACCAGTTCTAGGTGTCATGTTAGATAAAAACCACCAGAGTTATAAATTATATATCTTTTATGTTATAGTCGAATTATAAAAAAATTACTTCATCACGTTTTTGGAAAATCATTTTTGTTACTATGGGTTTACCTTCTGCTTCGCCACCAAAACCCAGTCTCAAGCGCTTATTGTGGGGTATGAAATACCAGCAGACCCACAATAAAAAAACAAAAATTAGCCACCCCACGCACATTCAGCTTTAGCTGCTAGCAGCACTCATAAATACACCGTCGCTGTCATGTGTTTAAGACC
>JAQFXM010008281.1:0-10855 GCA_034693345.1 Entomobrya multifasciata | reverse complement strand
AGTCTTGGAGATGTCTTGTCTACCAGCCAGAGAGCTAGCATCATCACCACCAACCACATCTATTTAGGATACACTCTCGAGGATATGCATATTATGTGATGTTGGATATGCATAGGCATGTGGAAATATTAATAAGAGCATTCGACAAACAAAAGGGAAAAATCTACATTCAATTTGAATACATACTTTTTTCCACATGGATCATCAATTCATACAACTTCATAAATTACATGATGTGAGTAGTAAGTGAGTACTGCTTGATAGGAATAGGAAGGAAGCTACATGTGCATTTTTACATCTTGCGGATACGAGGTGTTTGCATCTCATCTAAGTAATAATTTTAACAGGAAATTAATCGAAAAGAATGCAAAGGTACATGTATAAAGAAAACGGAACAAGCATCTTTTATGAATGTTACTGTTCACTGTGTTCACTCACGCATCTTTGCAATTTTGAAATATACCTTCTTGACAATTTCTTTTCTCTGTTAATTCGCATCGTATGAACCTGCATCTGGTTGTAGGTTTGGTAGGACGAAGAAAAGCAAGTATTTTAAAAGAGCAAAATGCAAGATTCCACTGAAGATGGAAACATGGTGCTGTGAGAAGGCAGAGCCTCCCGTGGATTTTCCCATACTACTTGAACAACAAAAAGCTTTACTCCTCTTTTACTCGTATGAGATGATCATTACGCTGCTGTTTAAAGTTGTTAGCCCCAAGCAGTATATAAAGCTAGTAGAAAATTATGTCCTCTAATGTTAAATGTATGACGAGATTCTCTCTTTCTCCTCTTCATATATAAAATGCGTTATATTTCACAAGTGCAGAGTTTCAGAAGAATAGGTATACATTAAATGTAAGTATACACGTACACACGACGATAGAGGGAATCGAGAATATTTTTTGTGTAAAAAGCTACCACTACCACATACTTATAGAACGTAGCAATAAGCCACAAGTACAGAGATGACGATGACATACTATAGGAAAAAATTGTTTTACGAAAGAGCAGGTATGCTATATTCGAGTATGACCTAAACTATTATTAATAGCGCTGTAAACACGAATCGGAAAATACAGAACTTAAATTAATTTCAATTTATTGAAATTATTTTGTGAAGACTTGAGTGTGATTTTCTCCCATACCATTTGACATTCTGAAATGTTTGTCTCACAATGCCCCTATTTGACAAGCAAATTCTTGTGTTAACTACCAAGATGGGTATATTGACCTGTATCAAGTTATTCATTTTCGAATGACATGCCACTACCTCGAATATTATTCATGGGACAATGATTAAGTAAAATTGATTTCGAAAATGAAAATGAAGAAAAGTTTACACAAATTAAAACAGACCGACATACAAGCAGAAAAAACATTACATTTTGCTTAAAAAGAACTTGATAAACTGAAATGAACTTGCTGAAATCCCTACAAAGGTACTACAAGGATGTATCCATGTATGCACATCACATAGTGTTATATGCAAAGATGAGCTTTTATAATTCTAACACAATGCTAACACACAAACTATGTTCATATATATCCTTCTGATGATGCATAAAGGATTGTAAAAATGTGTTGCTGTCCACTAACAGCTCAGCATTACATTATTGTGTGAACGAACGCAAAACTCCAATTTTCATTACTGTTCAAAGACGAAGGGGACAACCTATGGTACCCTGTACCATAATTTGATGCTGAAATTCCTGACCACTGGAAGTGTTTTTGTTAACACAGGAATTGTGAAACAACGCGGTGAAAGCGAGTCAAAGGCCTCTTTTCAAAGATTTTAGTTGTATACACTCGCATTATTGTTATCCGAGTGAAAATTCTTATTCTCCGCGGCTTAACAATAATGACATGTGTGTCAAATGTCAGGTTTGTCTAAGAACTAAAATTTAGTGTAATAGAAACCTAGACATTATCCACTAATGTTTCTTTAGTATTAAATAAGTTGTTTCAAGATCAGCAAACTTTAGATTCCAAATTAGTCTTTATTCTTTCGCTAGAATGGAGTTAATTTCGTGTAAATTCAAAAAAACTTAATAACAATAAGAACTCAAGTTTTTAAAGGAAACTGGTAATTTTGGTGACTAGTTTTTTGTAAATATTTAGCAAACTAAACTAATTTTTAATTCAAGCATTATTCGTCATATTTTTAACAATGTTGTTTCTTAGTGTAAGTGATCTTTATGTTTCACGTGACAAAATATTTTTCGAGATAAAAGATTCCCTGGGATTAATGGTACATCAACAACCAACACCGATGAAGTGATTGTTATATCAAGAATGATGGTTTCGTGGAATTTATGGTCAGTGAACTTGAGACAAGTAAATGGAGTATTTACAATTAAAAACAACGATGACAGTATGACACATAGGAATGCTAGCAAGGTTCATTGCAGAAAATGATCTTATACTACATCGAAAAATTGACTTTTCTCCTTGTGTGTTACACTATAGTCGAAATGAACAATTCCAGACAAGTAGCTTAATAAATCCTTCAGTTACTTTTGTGCAATAATGTAGAACAAAAATTATAACCATACAAGAGTTTAAAGCTTGCAAATGCAAAAATGTGAAACATACATTATGTTGTGCGCATGCTTCTTTTTTGTGTATACCAAAGTTTATTTGTGAATTTTAATTATTTCCAATATCTGGACCTAATATTGGAATTTTTCCCGTTTTACCCCAAACCTACTGGACACTTTAAGTCCCTTTTAAAAGCAATGTGTAAACTGTAGAAACCATACATTGTTAATCTTCTGTGTTAATATACTACCTTAATGTGAGTGAAAATCATCAATATTAGTGAATTTGTTAAGTAAATATTTTAATTTGAACGAGATAACAACGGTTATTCCTATAAAGATCAAGATATCAAGATATAATATTCCTATAAAATACGAAAAAATCGCAAAGCATTACAAATGGGCTAGTAATTTTTTCCTTTCATGGAAAATGTACGCTAAGCTGAAAGAACTTAAGTATAAATAAATTTAACTGACATCAAAACATTTTGTTTTACAATATCAGACCATTATCGTTTCAATATTATATCATGTTTATGAACAATAATATGCAAAATTGTTTAGCAATAATTGTAACAGTAAAACATAGACACATTAGTTGAATACTATATTGTAGTGTCATGCACTGAGAGGGAGAAGTAGGGGAATACCCACCACACGCAGACAAGTGAACTGATCAGTGAAAAATAAAAGTCGCCTGAGGGCACATTTGTTGTGAGCAGTGCTGCTGTGTGATCTCAATAATGTACACAAACGGTTGTTGATGTCTGCATTATTAGAATACATGCCACATAACATATACGTACAATATATGTAATTATTATTAGGCCATGCGTATATATGTGATGCATAAAAGAGCAAGCAGTAGTAACAGTTAAAATACTGTATATGAACCTCACATGAGAAAAATGAAATAGTTGTTTACAGTATTTAGTTAGTTGCGTATATTATTATGATTAGGCGGTACTGTTGTGTACAATAGCGAATATGCATGCGATAAAACAGGTAATCGTAAGAAACTGAGCTTGAAGAGTTCAGCAAACATTGTAGAAATCATACCATAAAATTATGATATGAAAGTGCTATTTTGTGGTGTCTTGAACAAACGAACGAATCATATATCAAGTCGTTTCAGTCATTTCAGAAGAATCCTTCATATGTGTTCAGTTCACAGTTCTGCTGCATTGTTATTTCCTATTATAGTAATACAATCGACATAACATCAACATCATTATGTGCATTTGTGACTGAGATAGGCATGTCTTCTACTGATGTTTTGTGGTGGGTAGATCATTATTTTTTTGCAACAATGGTTTTCATGTTGCCGTTGCCGTAGCATCGTAGTTTTTTTACGCGTTTGAAAAAAATGCTGATACATTTAATGATTGGCGAAATGTTGCGAAAATATGCATAGGTATATTGCCAAGTCAAATTGGAGAAAGAAATTTCCGTCCATGGTATTATTTAAAAAACAAATTAAGGAAACTTGAAAATTGTCATTGTGAACTATAACAAGACAATTGAAAATGTTCGAATATCTTTTTTGCTGTTGCTACACGGGTGCGGGCAAATATGCACAGTCGGTATATACTAACCAGTAAATATATAGGTAGCTTTAAAAAATGCAATGCAACAAAACTACACCAACAGGCAGAGCAAAAGAGGGTGAACATACTTGAATCAATCGTTAGGAAAACTGAAGAGAGAGAGAGAGAAGTGGATATATATGGAATGTATGGCAGTTGCAAAAACATGTCTCTCGCTACATCCCTGAAAATTTTCTATCCCACTTACAACGTACACATACATGTAATGTGAAGATTTAACTTGAAAGAGTGAGTTGCTCACAAACGAACGAAGCCAATTCACTTGTAGACATAATGTATATAATATACAGAACAGAAATTTATATACTGAAACGAGAAGTTCTCTATCTCATTTATGTCTAAAAAGTAAAGGAACAGAGAACATAAAGAGAAAATATGTAGGTATTACGTAGAAAAGAGTAGCGTAGTTTTAAGGGGATCTCTTTCAGAGAGACGGACACACACAGGCACACGAAGCTTTCTGTGTTGTCATCCTTTACTAAGAAGAAATTATTTCATGTTTCTACCATGTACAAAAGTACAGAAATACGTGTGCGTACCTTCTTGTTTTTTTGTAGAATAGCTTTGTAGAAAAGAGATGAGAACTTGTACATGTTCGTATTTGGTCTCTATAAAACGCGTAAACTTCAATACTAACTTTGGTGCTGGTTATAAACACATATACTTAGGCACAACAGCAAAAAAATAATACTATAACGATATTAGGACACATACTAATATTAAACTATATAAAAATATATATGAGCAATGTATGATGATGTGCTAGTTTACATCCCAACTGATAATAATAACAATATTACACAGTGGTAGGAAAATTTTTTTGATACATACTTCACAATGGAGAGCGAGTAAATAAATATTTAACTAGACATTTTAAAAAATAACTCTTAATTTACCTGCAAAAAGATTGGACACTTGAAGAAACGGACGTAAATGTTGTGAGAATTTAAATGGAAAAGACCGTTTAAATAAATAAAATGTAGAGCATGTGATATTAAAAAGAAAAAGTGCACGTAACAGAGAGTTGAACAGTGCATTAGCGATAGCGGTTATCAATAGAAAATGTTTACGCTAGTGCATTTTGTGAGTACATGTGGTTCCAATTGTTGCAGGATTTGGGCAACTTTTCGCATCAATCATCTCACTTGAATGAAAATTCTAGTCAACTTTCTTTATTCGGTAAATTGTGGTAACTTCAGAGTTAGAATTAGAGAAATGCATGTGGAAATGTCCGTTTGGTGTGATTTTACAACATGATATGCCTGTGCACATGAATATTAAACATAAAAGTATGTTAGAAAAAGCAAAATATTATAATTGATCTGCACTTAACAATTGAGTAATATGGGCAAATTTTAAATATATACACTTAATATATTCCCGAGAAAACAGTTTTGCTGCTACAAAACAATGAAAAAATGCATTAGGCAAAAACGAAAGATGTCATTTTCTTATAAAAACTTGTTCAAAAGATATGGAAATGTTTGAAGCTAAGCATGGACTGATTTTTTCATCGAATATATTTGATTTGTATACCAAATCATGCTACATTAATACCTAATTTTCCTAAAAATCGTGTATCTACACTGCTCACCTGCGCATTTCGGCAGTCCTTATAACATGAAATTTGTATGTCAATTTGATACCATTTATTTAGAACTCTGACAACAACAAAAGGAAACAGTAATTAAATATAAGCAAAACGTTCCCAAAATAGTGCACTGTGTGGTTTCCGTTTTACAGACAAAAAGACGTTCAAAATGGAAAAACAGATCTGAAAACCAGCTTTAAGTATTTGAAGGCACAACGTTCTAAAAAGTTTAGATTTCACATGAATTTGTAGCTGTGCCGAAAGATAGGCTTTCTCATAGATCGTTTTGTAAAATTTCCAATCTTTTTTTTGCGGACTACACAAAAAGTGCTTTAAAGGAAACTCATTTAATTAGTTCCTCATTAGATTTCAAGTATTAAGAACGAGATGACTTTAATAACAAAAGATAGCCATTTAACTATAAAAAAATCATATTTTTACGAGGTTATTCATCGATTACATTCTTTATTTCAGATAATTTAAGAATGACGGTGCGGACACACGTCGGGAACTACGTTTCATTGTTTATGTAAGCAAGTGAAACAAGGACAACAAAATGAACGGAGAAATACCCTCCGTCCCCATAACCACCCTTGCGGGGGTGGCTAGCTTGGTGGATCGTAAGTTACAAATTCTTTATTGACATATACAACGTATTTTATGTTTTAATGCTTGATGCAAATAACGATTAAATTCACTGATAAATAAGTAAAAAGGTATTCTATTTCATATAGCTTTTGTTTTTCGAGTAGTGCTATGGTGTACATAGTAAACAAGGTGTAACTAAACTTTCTGTGTCATGCTTCATCATCATATAAAGTACAATCGCGTGTGTATAGTAGAACATGCTTGTGTAACGTTGTAATTACTGCACAAATTAATACATGAAATATATTAATTTTGACAACGAGGAAACATTATTTGTATTTTGATTTGATATTCGCACTAACTGATAACTCACTCATTCAACTCTCGTAGTTCTCACAAGAAGCATTTTATCGCTCGCACAAATGGATAGATAATTAGCAATTATAAACCGGTGTCGAATAAAGTTACACCTGGTCAAAATATCTTTAAAATTGAACTGAATTATGAATTGAGTAAAAAAATTATTGCTGCTTTTTAAATTAGAAGCCAAGTAAAAAACTTGTTATTTCTCCAGAAAGAGTCTTTGGCTGATTCAGATCATGTACAATGTACATTGTACATGCAGATACGTGACCATGTCCATACTTGACCTTCCACCGCAATGAAAAACGAAACAAGAGGTCATAGGGTGCGCTTGTGTAATTCATTTGTGTTCGAGAGTCAAGTACTGTTTTGAGTTGACGGTTCTCGGAATTAAATGTCAACATCAGTCCTTAAATAAAGGCATCACATTACACTTAAAAAGAAAATAAACCTGCATGCCGGTTTAAGTTGAAACTGATAATAACATAACTTGGAAATATTATGAGAGATGTACAAATGAGAAATTCAAACCAAAATACTGAATTTTGCTAACACGTTTCGATAAAATCAGACAAATAATGACTTATGAACCAAATTAGTCATGTATATTTATCATTACTCATGATCCAAAACGACAAATACACACCAATCTAACTTTTATGTAATACCAGCTTAAAAACAATAGTGCATCAACTACGTTATTAAAATACACACAAAATGTGCTAAGCTGACATTTAATCCATTAATCAATTTACCGCTCACTTTACCAATTAATTTACGGTTTAGTATGCAAGATACATGAAGTTCCTGTATAGTGCCGGTTCAATATTGAATATTTTTTTTAAATGAGCAAAGATTAGGTTACACAGAGTTCAATTGAAACAGAACCATTTTATGAGTTTGTAATGTTGATAAAGATTATGCTGCTAACATAAAACATAATTACGGGCTTGCTAGGTAACAAGTTGTCACACTGCAACTGCTCTGGTTTTAAATTACATTTTTATCTTGTTAAAACAAATACATGCATTTTTTGTGCATAACACAAACACAAGTAGTGTATGCATTAACACCTAAACATACCAATACCAATCAACTGCCAGTTTTCCATTACATTTAAATACATTACATGCGTCTCGCGTTTCATTTATCGTTGATTTTACATTCCTTGCAGTGTCAAAATCTACTACATCATTTATTTCACTAGTCTTGAGTAGTTTTAAATTTCAGATTATCGCTATGATTACGGCAAATTATTTATCACCAGCATCCCAAATAATTTCAGATATGTTAGCAATATGAATCCTATGTCAATCGATAATCAACTAATCAGTACTTACTTTCTTAAAAGAGATGTCTTTAAAGGCCAAGTCAGCTACTTACACTACACCAGCTATTAAAAAAATTATAGATCTCTTTAACCATGATTTCTCGCAAGCAGACATAATCATCATTGTACGGCGTTTGTGAAAGTTTAAACTGCGTGTTGCGTACTGTAATGGAGTTGGTTTAATTCCTAATATCCCAATCCCAATGCTTTTCTCTTTTTCTGCTTTCACTTCAACTTAACTCAGCCTTTCCAGTGCAGTGTACTGTGTACTGCACTGCTTCTGCTGCTACTTAAAGCAAAGTAGCTAGCTTACTTGCTCTTACTCTTTTTGTGCGTGTTGCCTTTACTGCTTACTTGGTTTTTTGGTGATCAGCAGCAATTGAATGAATGAATGGCTAGCTTATGGCTTGCCGTGCCTGCTTCATGCTTTGAAACAGTGAATGAGTGTTGGATATGGGTCGAAGGAAATGATTTTCCCCTTCCTCCATTTCCATCCTCTCTCATCACAGTAGTCATCATCACAAACAACGCATTCGCTCGCGCTCCCTACTAAGCTGTCAACCTAAAGCTTAGCTCTCCCACACAAACGTCTTATGTCATCAGCTATAAATCTGTCATTCTCCTGCGTATTGATTTGACTTGACATTCAATTTTCTCTTTTGTTTTTGTTTACCTTTTCTGCTCCTTTTCACTTCCGGGAAGTACAAAGCTTGATCAATTTGTCAAAAAAATAGTTTGCGTGATTTGTCAATGTTAACTGTCAACAAAATCTTTGTCGATTAATTTAGTAATAAAATGGAAATGAGATCGCGGTCAAAACATAAAACGTTTGTGCCCATTTTCTGTAAAATATCAATTCCTGTGTTCCAGACAGTGTTTGATTTTGTTGACGCGACAATTTTTTCAAACATTTTCCAAACTTTCAGTGTAATTCCGCCGAGTTTCATTTTCTTCATTTTCCCTTTTCTTTTGTTTGAACTTGGTTGAAAAATGATTCCTGTGCATATTTTCGAACATTTATGCTTGGCGGCAAAAAGTAAGAAAATATTCGAATTTTCAAAATGTAAAAACTGGCTTATTTGCGCAGAGGAGTAAAAAAAGCGAATTGCATTTTCTCTCTCTTTGATCAAAATCTACTTGCGGGAATACTTGTTGCATGCATACATATTACATGTTAATTTGAATTGAATTTATCGCTTGCTCAGTTTGATTTACAGTAAATTAATTGTCAATTTTCATGGCGCGAACATTTAAGTGTCGAGTTTTGAAACATGAATTTCAATATAATGCTTCTTTGTTTCAGTGCTGCCGGAAATGCCATTGCCGTCTCCGCTACCTCAGACATTGGGAAACAAGTCGTTATTGTTCCACCCGAGGGTTTCGGAGGAGGCGCAACGGTTATTAACGGTTCCGGATGACCATAATCTTATACAACAGTTAATCCAATCTTTAAGTTTAACATCGTCGCGACAGATGTAAGTAAAATATTTAAAAAATAGTTAAAGTATAAATACTCTTAAATGATCAGAGATCCAAGTCGCGAAGTATTTTAACTGTTACTTAATTAACTTGAATTTTATTATTAATGAATGAATTTTTTCTAGTGAGCTGAAAGACGTCTACCATGACATGCCATTAGACCATCCCAATGCTCCAACCCTTTTAAAAGGTATTATGGTTAGGAAACCAGATGTATTTAAAGGAAAGCATAGCGGTAAGTTTCTTTAATTTGTTAATTTATACTAAAATATTTTATTTTATTGAAAGAGTGGCATAGCATGTTATTCAATAAACGTTTCTATTAACGTTGTAGTGGAACAACAACCCGTGGATTGGAATCAAATGTACCAAATGGGAAGTAATATGTCACAATCGCAACAATGTGAAGGCTCATCTTCGTCGCATTTAGGTGTAAATTCCTTAGATTTGCAGAATCAGGGTTTGATGAACAGCGATCCGTTGCATTCAATGGTAAGATAAATTATGTGTTAAATAGTTTGCGCTTTATAAAATTAATAATGAATAAATGCAGGTCTGAAACGTTTTTATTTTTATTTTCCAATGTAGATGCAGCAGAGTTTGGACTTCATAAGTGGCATGCAGTCGGAACAGGCTTCAAACAATAAATCGGATAGATTAAATCCAGTGTTAAGTTTTAATTGTGACGGAGACATAAGAACTAAAAAAGATTCTCACATACAGTCTATGCCTCCTTCGCTAACAGACCAACAAGACCTGCCTATGCAATTAAATTACACAGGGGTTAATGTAGGAAAGTCACAATCGTCAAATAGTTCAAGTTTTGTCCCTTTACCACCGTACCCACAAGTTGATTCCCATGGACAGCAAGTATTAAATACCAAAAATCACTCAAATGCGTCGGGAAATAACCATATTTTTGAGTCACCGTACCATCCAAGCCATGATGGTGTAATGACATCACCGACACATCCCGGAAATACGTCGTCTAGCAAACAATCAGTAAATCCGCAGTATCCTGGTGCAGCTATACCTCGACACCAAAACGTACATATGAATTCTGTGCATTCAGTGAGTAGTCCAAATCACTTGGGTATATCAGGTAATGAGTTCAGTGCTGCTGACAGTGGTCAAAGTTTAGCAGGGACTCATCCATTAAGTGCAGTGAATGATAGTTCTTCTAAAGTGAACTATGGTGGTGCTAATCAAAGTGAAACAGTGCCGTTAGTGAAACTGGAGAAAAGGAATGCAACGTTGTCTAACGACATAGCTGCACAAAAACCAATTAAAGTAATTATACAATCGCCTGTCTCAAATCCACTATGCAACCTTGTTAAGTAACGGAAACTATAGCTTTATT
>JAQFXM010008280.1:0-10855 GCA_034693345.1 Entomobrya multifasciata | reverse complement strand
GAGAAAATATTCATTTTAATTACCAAATTTTTGTCAAGTGTACGTCGTCTTTAGTTAGTAATTCACAAATGAGTATCACTTTTGTGATTACACATATTTTTTGATGCTGGCATACAAGATTTTATATCGGACTTTCTGGAACCGATTGAGCAATTAAAAATTTCCACTTAACAATAACAATGTTTGACCAATTAATATTAGCATGTCTCGAGGTCGTGATCATGAATCTGTCGATCGGCTGAATAAATAGGTGGGCCGATAAAATAAATTATATAAGATAATGATATATCTTTCCAGTCATATTTGATCTTCAAATATTTGTTGTATGACCTGGATATAATATTTGAGAACCCAACTTGAATAAACAAGAGTGCTTACATTAGAAAATTCCCGTATCTCGAGGCATACATCATGTATTGGTATGTAGCATTAAATGTATATTCATCATAAAATGTAACCCACTTTTCGCAGTATTTATCAAGTACACCTTTTTTAATTCATTATCATGGATAAAACAAGGTTAAACTTGGAAATATTTACAACTTGAATTGGTAATTCAAACTGTTGTTATCATCAAACTCAATAAACAGCTGTACAATAGACAATTTTTTTTAACTGTTCCCAAAAATTTGTGATGAGCTTTGTTTTTCATTCAAAGTTGATAATATGCTTACGAAGTAGCTGAAGATATTTGTATCTAATGTCAATATTAACAAAACCTATATGCATAACAGAGAAGTATCAATTTGCATGGCCGATTGAATAAAAATTTAAATACGGTAGAAAGTTGGCTTGAAGTATAAATTTCGAAACTTGGGTCAAAGATTGACAATACCTTTTAGAAGCTTTTTAATGCATAAAACATGAATCTGTTTGCTTTCACGCTTGTATGCGTTAAACATTTGAAAGTAACTTTGGCATAAAATTCAGGCAAGCCCAGAAAAAACAATTCTGTCAACTGAAAAATAGGAATAGATGCACATTTTTAATGATTTTGTAATGATAAATGAATAAATCATGTTAGCGGTTGCACAAGCATGGTTACACATCATAACTTAATATCGAATGAACTATGATTGCATACATTATTGCTTGAAAAATGTCTGAATTTAATTCAATTGTATTCATCTATACAGACTCGTGACAAATTCGCTTTACCAGTTACGTTTCAGAATTTCTGAAAGCGATGAATTCGATTGTAAAAATACTTTTCATTTACTCTTAGTTTTTTTAAGGTAAAAATGAATAATGTCGTCCTTTAAAATATAATTACCAGGCTAGAAACTTCAAATGATTATATTTTATCGAGTCAAAACCAAAAATGTAAATAAATACGTTATATTTATAGTAAAATGGCTATAAATCTAGCTTTAAAATAGTTTTAGATTAAATATAAATATATTCTATCTAATTATTTAGAATCGCAAAAACGAATTGCTTTGCTTCTATCAAGTAAAATTTAATAGGATTTATGTACATTAAAAACACTAAACATTAATTTTACGAAATCCTTTCTAAATTAAAATATTTATACATAAACTAACAGAATACATAACCAGACATGTGATAAAACCGTGTCACTATTTAAATTGAATCTTTACAAGGTTTTTACACAATAGCATGTATACAACAGTGTGTATAAAAATATGTACAAAGAGTACCTGGATTACAAATATCTCATTATTTATGTTGCAAATTAGAAAACATTTAAAATTATATCAACAAATCAATCCTACAAAAAAATATTCTGTTCTTAAATAATAAAATACACAGAATTTTACTTGAAATTAGAATTTAGTTGAATCATTTGCTAAAATAACCATAATTTTTTTACAGCAAAACCATCCGTTTGCGTATATGTATACATAAGTAAATTTCACAAAAAATGAATTAATATTTTAAAATCATATTATATAAACGATAAGTATGTTTCAAATGAATAAAAAAATATAGATAATACAATTGGGTATTCATTGTTTGACAAGTATTTCACTACGTTGAATGTTTACCTGCACAGTACACAGTCAAGTGTCGTTTAAGATTAAATTTCTCGGAAAATGATATTTGGCATCGTTGACATTCAAAAGGCTTTTCTTTAGTATGAATTCTAATATGCTGTTCGAGATGCACTTTTTTATAAAATTGTTTAGCACAAAACTCACATTTGTATTTTGCTACCGTAAGATGTACTTGTTTTTCATGCTTTCGAACAGAGTTTTCATGAGCAAAATTTTTGTGACAATATTCACAAGTGAATTTTTTAAACGGTCATACACTGTTTTAATATGCCTTCGGAGATCCCCTTGAACATGAAATCTTTTAGGACACTTTTGACAATGGAACCACTTTTTAGAATGAATTTTTTCATGTCTTGTTAAATTGCCCTTATCGTTGAATTCCTTCCCACATTTTACGCAACGATAATCCGTTTTACCCGAATGGGTTTTGTAGTGAGTTGCAAGACCATTTTTAGAACCAACATATTTATCACATATCTCACATTTAAACGGAGTTATAGCCTTGTGTGTATTGAGGTGAGTAATTAGATGCGCTTTCTGGGCAAAAGTTCTATTGCATTGATTACATTTGTGTAATTTTATCACACAGTGCAGTAATAGGTGATTTCGAAGACTACCATCTAAGCCAAATGACTTTGTACATATTTTACACTTAAACGGTCTTTCACCAGTATGCATTCTCACGTGACCTGATAAGCATTCTGATGTTGAACAAGAGAAATTGCATAATTTACAGAAATGTGGCTTCTCTCTAGTATGTACACTGTAGTGAATTGCGAGGGCATTAAAGTGGGAACGTTGCTTGTTGCAGAAGAGACACGTGTAGCGATTTTGTTGTTTGCACATTTCTTTGCTGTGAATTCCTTAAACGCAATCCGAAACGATATTTCAATAGCGAATTGGTTTCTTACAAATATATAGTAATGTAGTCAAAGATGAATTCGTATTTGATAATTTTTATAGCACAGAACTGTTTATATTATTTTTAGGTTTATATTCATTCATAAAACTTGGATTAACTTGAGAACTGACCCAAACTGAAATAAACAATGTTCAACATTTACGTAAAATTACAAATACAAGTAAATTTTTACATTTACGATATTAAATATACTACGCATGAGATTCTAGAGCCATCAAAACATACGTGTAGCTATAGAACTTGCTTCTTTAAACAGTTATTAGGGATTTACTGACTTACTGAAATATTTATCGTTTAAAACAGCTTTGTATATACATCTAATTCTTCCTATTTGTCTACAGTTCAACATACAACAATGAAAATTATACCTACATGTAATTCTTATTGGAAATGTATACGTGTGTTTAGAAACTATTTGAAAACTTTTTTTTACAATTGCCCTTTTACTCATAATTTTATGACTATTTAGATAAGATTTTAACTAAGTTTTAACGAAGTACAAAAAGTACACAAATTATGTGATTAGTTAGGTGTTACGTCACTTGTCGATAAACATCAAGATATTTAAATACTTCTTAATTAAAATACAAGCGAAATTTAGAATCTGGAGAAAGCAATGCTGCTTTGATGACAGATCAGCTGTGAATGTGCGTGAGCCACAACAGTGATCAGATCAGCTGTCAGTGATACTGGCTTCACAGCAGCAGGAAGGATGTAAATCTTTTTATTTTACAAAGATGAAGTTTAATTAATTGGTTTTTGTAATAATTGTCGAAAGATAATGACGAATCGAAGGTCAAATCAGAAGGAGGCGGTGGTGGATAAGGGCACAAGTTTTGAGGAGAAGATGAGGCATCCAGTGAAAATTTGTCTAATTTGTTGTACCAAAGTTGATTTTGATCAATTGAAAAACGATAAGATAGATAATCAGCTTTGTGAAAGTTTAAGAATGATATTTCTTCTGAGGAACCTGCTGCAGGTACCTAAGGACCATTTGGAGGAGAACTTGAGGGAATGGGGTAATCCAGAGAATTGGATACGACTGTGTGAGCAGTGCAGTGAGCTGATAAGGCAGGGAGAGAAGCTGTACGGAGAAATTATGATAATTGATAAGGAGATTAGGATGATTCGGAGTAAAATTGTGAACAAGATAAGATCGGAATTTGATGAAGATGCCAAGATAACCAGGAAAAATATCTGGAAAAGGACAAGAGACTTTGTTACAAATTGTAAATAAAATTTTTGAATTTAAAGTTATTTGAGTTGTAAATTAATAATGCAGAAAATAAGTATGACAAATCTAATTAAAATACATAATATATCGTTGTTTTTAGATGATTACAAGACCAGCATAAACCTTGATAATCCATTTGTGGAGGGAGATAAGCAAGCTGAAACCCTTGTCAATCAACCAGAAAATCCCGTTTCGGCTTTAAATCCTGATGACCATGACAACTCTGGTGATGTTACTGACAATGATGACCACGACCACTCAGTTTACATTAAAAACGAATCGGATGAACTTGAGGAACCTCAAGTCAATGATGAGATGGAAGATGACTATGATGATGATAAGGAGTGGTGTGAGGATGGCGAAGATGATGACTCAGATGACTGGGAACCTGAAATAAAAAAGAAGGTACCTTCCTCCTCCTCCTCCTCCTCCAGAAGGTCCAGTCCCGCTGGACGAACAAGAAGACAGCCTATTTTAATTAATGGCAAGTATAAATGTCATCACTGTGATCAACGTAAGTTTTTTTTATGCGGTCGTATACAAAAATAAGCGGAATAAATAAATTCCAAGTGATTAATTAATTGTTGATGTTAATTTTGTTTCAGTTTTTAACAATCCACAAAGTTGTCACAAGCACGAGCAAAAAATGCATTTTTCCAAGACCCCGGGTCAGTTTCCATGTGACCTCTGTGGTAAATTATATAATACTCTTGGATTTCTCACCGAACACAAACGAACCGCTCACAAAATTAAGGCAGATGGTACCCCAGTCATCGACAGGAGAATTCGTAAAACTGATCGTAAACCCAGACCACCGATTATAATTAACGGGAAAATTAAATGTCATCACTGTGATCAATGTAAGTTAAATACTAGTCAAAAACAAATAGCATTAAATTAAAATGAAAACCTGTTCATTTAAAATGGTTAATAATTTTGCAGTGTTCAACAGTCGACAGAATTGTCATTACCACGAGAAAAAAATGCATTTCACCAAATTACCAGGTCAGTTTCCATGTGATCTCTGTGGCAAATTAAACGATACCATTGGATTTCTCAACGCCCATAAACGAACATGTCACAAAATTAAATCAGATGGCACTCCGGCTCCAGATATGAGGGTCCGCAATACCAATCGTAAACGAACGCTGCCTATTTTAATTGATGGGAAATATAAATGTCATCATTGTGATAAAAGTAAGTAGGTCGTTCACTAGATAATTTTTAATTACTTAACAAACCAAATATAGTTAAATTGGAAATAAAACTAATTTAATAGGCGTGGTTTATTATATTATTTGCAGTTTTTTACCATCCACAAAGTTGTCACAAGCACGAGCAAAAAATGCACAGCCAAACCCCAGGTCAGTTTCCATGTGACCTCTGTGGCGAATTAAATAACAGTCTTAATCTTCTCACTGACCACAAACGGTCAGTACACAAAATCAATAAAGATGGAACTCCATATATCAGAAAGTGCTATTCCAAGCGTAAAAATAGGCGGTCTATTATGATTGATGGGAAATATAAATGTCATTACTGTGATCAGTGTAAGTTTCTCATTTGTTTTTTATAATTTTTATTTCGTTAATTCAAATAGTTATAAACAGAAAAATTGTAATTGATGTTTGCAGTGTTCCACAGTCCACAAATGTGTCATGTGCATGAAAAAAGATGGCACAAAATTAATCCTGATGGTACTATGGTCCCCACTACTCCAGGGTTTATTCCCCCAACCCATCGTAAAAATCGAAGGACTGTGGTAATCGATGGGAAATATAAATGTCGTCACTGTGATAAAAGTAAGCGAATTTTGATCAATAATTTTTTTATTGAAGTAATTAAAAATTTATTTTAAATACATTTGACTTAATTGTTGTTGCAGTGTTCGACAAAAGACAAGCTTGTTACAAACACGAAGAAATTCACAAAGTTAAAGAGGATGACAATATTCCGACGGAAGGACCCTGGGAGAAAATAATAGCTAAAGATGGAAAGTGGACTTGTATCTCATGCAATAAAAGTAAAATTAAAAATAATTAAACATTATGAACTTTTCTTTGTTAAATTATTAGCAAAGTAAAATTCTATTTGTTTTCTATCTATATTTTTAGAGTATCTTACCAAAATGAGTTGCTATGTCCACGTGGTTGAAAAACATGAGACCATATCTTGTGGGGAGTTTATTTGTGACATTTGTCCAAAACGCTGGGATAGTGAAAAACTTTTAAATATTCATCGAAGAAGGGTACATAAGGTGGCCATTAATGGGGATCCAGTCCTCCGTACTCAGATCCAGGTTGCAAGAAAACGTAAAAATGTTGCAGACAAGGGACCTCAAACTTGTGACATGTGTGGAAAAATTTATGCAACCAAAGTTAGTTTACAAAATCATGTAAGATTTGTGCATGAAAAGAGATTTAAATGCTACTGCCACTTGTGTGCCATGGGATTCTACAGTTCACCAGCTCTGGAAAGACATTTGCTGAGTATGCATAAGGAAGACGAGCAAATTAAGAGGATGATGGAGGAGGGCGCAAGAATTTGGAGTTGTGAGGTGGTCGGATGTGCTACAAAGTTTATGAAGGAAAAGGGATTGGAAGAACATATGAAAAAAGTGCATAGTGGTGGGAGTAATGATGATAAGAATGAAATGAAAAAGTTCACTTGTTCATTTTGTGGAAAAGGATTTTGGAGACAAAGTCAGTTAAGGCATCATGAGCTTATTCATAAAAATTCGGAGGAGAAGCCGTACTGTTGTGATATTTGTGGGATGAAAATGGCGACGCCATGTTATTTGAGAAATCATAGAAGACGGGTTCATAAAATATATAAACAAAATGCAAAATAAGTTTGTATACGTGATTAAAAATGATAAATAAATGATTTTTAAACTTAGGATAGTTTGATGAATTTAATCTTACAATAATTGTTAACCTAAAACATTTAATCGGATAAATAGAATTAAAGGACAATTAACATATTTTATAAAATTATAGCCCGTTTGTTGTAACTTCAAATCCCAAAATCATATTAATAATATAGCTAAATATATTTGAGTAATAATTAACTTTACTTTCTTTCATAAATTTTGAAGTACACCAATAAATTGTTATTTGCGATTGCATAGTGCACATTTTTTGCCATCTTTTAAAACATACATCGGGAAAACTGGCTTGTTTTAAATTCGTAACATGTTTTAACTCTTTAAATATCTATACTCCCAACTTCTCATCTTTTCCTTACTTTCCTCGTAACATTTGATTACTAATGGCAATGTTTCATAAATCACAAAATAAGACACTAGAATAATAAGACTTCACTTCAAATCGAATACAATCCCAGCCTAGTAAAGTCAACTAGTTTCCTGACACACAAATTACAAACCCTGTACTCTTAAAGTACCTGCAATATAACTGAAAGGTTCCATCCCAATATGAGTTACATATTAAAGCATACTATAATTTTGCGTTGTTATTTCAGACATGTGGGTTTTGTTATTCTGACGCAAATAATTACAAATAATATTACAATAAGCCATAATTGGAACGATTACTAATGTTACTGATCGCGCTCCTTCAATAACACCCCAGTGTGTTGATTCATAGCGAATTGTAAAAATTGTTAGCTTTACCCGAAAAGGTTTTACACCATTATGACGATGAAATCTAAAATTTGAATTTATGAAATGAAGTTAACGATTTCTTCAAAATAGGTGCTATGTCCTCAAAATATACAGTTTGGAAGCAAAAGTATTTTCTCGAAAGTCAGTCAAGGGCTTGACTACTTTCCAAATTTATTTTTTTGCAGACGTATTTACGCTAATTGAACAGTATTCCAAATGTAAACGTAATGTGCTAGTTTTTGTAAATCTGCAAACTGCACGTTGTGATTGAGGATTTTACATAACACGGTACACAATTACTATATTATTGAGTGGACACACGTTTGTTTGATGACTCCTCAAATATTCATATGAACCGTAGGCAAATTTTGAAAACGAATACAGCATAAACATATTTTAACCTAACAAAAATGATTATATAATATTGAGCCAAATACCTGACTGATTCAATAAAGATTCCAACCAATAAATAAGTAGAATAAAACTACTGACGTTTTTTTTGTGCGGCACGTAGCTACGTCAAACAATCACATGCACTGCACGAACGTCAAAGTCTGAGTCAGTATTCCATACAAGTTGTATGTTTACTTTATCACATCATCAAGTAAGCAAGCATACGCTAACGTTTTGTTGTAAATTTTCTGTCTGATCATCGTAGTTGGAGAAATAGTAATGATAGCCGGGCACAAGTTTACTTGTACTTTCAGTTGATCACTAGACTGCGTTGCCAGTGGATAGTGATTTGACTGCGACAACTTCAAAAAATAAAATAAATGAAAACTTACAAAACATAATAACAAGAAAATATAAATATATCACTCATTTGCAATTGCACAGTTCATTTTTCAAGCATACATTATTTGGTAAAAGTCATTTGTTTCGGACTGGTAAAGAAGACGGGTAGGAAATCGGCATTTAATAGGTTGTATTATAGAATTATTCTGTGTACAATCCTTTTGTAAACCAGAAAATATTCGAAAAGTTATTAGTATTCATTTCAGCGGCATCGAAAAGAGTTAAAATTTTAGTGATAGTTCTTCGTATCATCATAGTTGTTTATACGTGCTAATTTGGTTTTGCATATCCTAAATACTCAATCTTATAAAATATCACTAAAATCTGCAATTCACTCTATTTTGAGACTGAAAGTAATTTTTTACAAATTCACTTGACTGATTTGCAAAAAATATTTCATTGTCAAACTTAAGTGTTTAGATTATTTGCAAGTTATTGTGAGGAAACTGCAGTGCTATTTTGTTCAGCATAGAATTTACTCATTAATTGATACATTGTGTTTCTATTCGGTTATATGTTTAAATCCAAAACGTATATTCCACGACAATACCGCTGAAAATTATGCTCTGCGAGGTAAAATGTTATTTTGGAGAAAATTGAGGTGAAAAATCTTAATAACGTTTACTTTACGACAAGATTTCTATTTGCCAAAAATGAAGAGTCATTAGCTTTTGTGAAAAATGGAATAACCCAACATACAAACGTATTTTCTTATACGTACGTGCACGTTTACTATACTTGTCAAATTTATTTTCTAAATGTTAATTCAATAACGCAAAACCCTATTTTGGTAATGCTTTTCATAAACGTATTTGTTTGTCGCAATGTACAATAGCTAGGTAATATTTGTATCTAATCGCATATGAAATGATAAAGATAATGATGTTTGGGCTTGGACGTTTTTTTCTGCTGGTCAGTCGTTTCTCCGATAATGTATCTCTCTGCTACGGGAAAACGTTCGATGTTATTGACCTTGACGTTTTTTGTTTGTCTATGACTCATTCAGTAAAGTAAAACTATTGCATTGACGTTTCGCGTCCAATTTTTTACCATGTTTCATAACATACAACAGAAATACGTGTTGTTGCATTCATATAAATAGCTGTTGAAAGAAATCCATTCTTCATCACTAGTATTTCGACTTTTGTCGTTACAAATACATACTACAAGCAAGGTGTACTTCTGTCAAGGAAACCAAATAAGAAAAAACGAGACCTGAAATTTTTGTCAATTTGCTGAATTCACTGTATTTGATTTACTTAACCATGCACAACCGAGGTAAGTCACTATCTAGTTTACTTAAATTATTTTAATAAAAAATATTTGTTATCGCTTGTTTTTGTAAATTAACCTTAAAAATTACTTCATACTTTTTAAAGGTCGAGAAGAAGCACGGGAGCATGGCTGTCGTGGCTCAGGAGGACGTGGGCGACATTGCAGATGTGACCGCGCTGGTTCTCATGGTGGACCGGGTGAAAATTGTCAACGACGATGCAGGGGATTTCCAGGAGGTCTAAATGCCGAAAACAACGGGCTAAACAGACAACCGTATGAATTTGGGGGCAACTCGCACGGATTTGGGACAAGATGTGGTGGAGACCCGCTTTTATTTCATAGAGGATTTGGGGTTGGTGCATATGGATTTGGTGGAGGGTTTAGAGGCCATCACCATCATCATGGATTTGGGGGACATGGCTTTCACTCACATGGGTTTCGGAGTCACTCCCATGGATTCGGGGGTCATCCACATGGAATTGGGGGTCACTCACATGGTATTTGGGGGCACCCACACAGAATGGGAGGTCATCCTCATGGATTTGGTGGAATGAGAGGACATTCACATGGGTTTGGAGGACACCGTGGAGGATTTAGGGGACACTTTTGGGGAAATCGTGATGGTTTTGGGGAACAAACTGCATTTTGCAACCAAGAGGAAAGCGACGAGGATTGATCATCTTTGATAAAAACCGCAAAGAAAACAACATTACGAGTATTACCATTACTTAAATATACTTCGCTACTTGTAAGTCCATTTAAAAAAATAAAATTTGAATAAAAACTTGAAAACGGATTTTTTGTTGTTGTCATTGATGTCATAACTAAATTACATTTTTATGCATACAATTGATTAAAATATTTTGATTTCATTTTAAGAGCATTGGCATCTTTTGGTTTTTCTAATTCAAACAAGTCATGACAAGTCATGAAAATAGGTACGTAGATGAATGTATGTATACGTATCTCGTTTTTCTTTGCATCGA
>JAQFXM010008279.1:0-10855 GCA_034693345.1 Entomobrya multifasciata | reverse complement strand
GGCTTTCCTCCGGAACAGTGCGGCAGACAGTCAGTCTCCAACCAATAGGAAACCTCCACCGCATCTGGACGCAAGGCAGCAAGCTCGTCAGAGGATGCAAGCTTGATCGCACTTGCCCACACACTCATTACTATTCATTCATTGTAAACCATTCTTGTACAATGTAGTTGTGTCTTTACCCGTCAATAAAGACTACCCCTTTTACAGTTAACTATCACCTCGAACCTCTCGTCATTTACCTTATCATAAGTGACGCCACACATACTACTTTATGTTTGCAGAAATTTTACAACATATTCAATTCATAAACGTTAAACTCATTTGTTTAAACTATTTTATACTAAAAATCTTCAGTTTTCATTTTTTGTGGTTGGTTATTCTAGATAAAAAGAGACTAAGATTAAGAGTACAATTCTATTCATTTGTTTTAAAAATTATCACTTTTAGTTTACAAGTGTGGAAAGGTAGCAACAATGCGACATATTAACAAACGGGAAACGAAGGTTTCATTACACCGGTTTCTAAAAAGAATATAAGTTTAGCCAATATAATACCAGTCATTCAGGTACATAAACTGCCGGAGTACTTTTTAACTTAAAAAAACTGTGAATAATTTCAATTTTGTGAAATTGAATATGGAACAACTTTTAAACCTGTACAATAAAAAACAAGCTAGGTAACTTCGTGCATATTCATACAAATTTTGGAAATTGTGGATTATCATCGTACCAATATAACTTTTTACGCACATCAAGTTGGTATGATCCCAACCACTGGAAAACCTGGTCTGCAAAACAAAGCATTATTAACGAAAATACTGACTCAAAAAGAATAGAAGTATGCAGTTCAAAAAGCTTGCACAATATTATGTCACCGTCTTTGAAACAATTGCATTTGCATAATGACCTTGAAACTGGCTTGATGTTAAAGCTGATAACTAAAATTTTAAGACAAACTTGTCGTTCATTCAAAATCCAAGGAAAATTAGAATCAGTTGCCATTCAGCTCTTACGCAAAACAGTGAACTTATGGTAACCTGAAACTCAAAATGTATCTGACAATTTTGTTGTGCTCTTTTTCCATTTTAATTGGAATTTGGTTATTGCGTAAAACAAAGACCAAGAAGGGAATAATACTACCAGGTTTTTAATTGTCATCAAAAATTAAATGTCGCTTAATTAAATATTTTACATTGTGTGATTTATTTTTCAATAGGATCCAAATCATGGCCCCTTCTTGGGAATTTATTACAGATTGGATACCGACCACACGTCACTTTTATGAAATGGGCGAAACATTATGGGCCCATTTATAAAATCAAAATAGGATTATATGAGTAAGCTATTATAAAAATACTTTAGTACATATTTATGTTATTTGGGAAGTTTATTCAATACTACATTATTTAATTAGTGCCATAATAATTAACGACCATAAGCTTACCAAGAATTTGTTCAATGAATGGGCTTCAGCAGGACGAATGCGTTGCAATGCACTTTCGTTAGAATTTACTAAAGGACTATATGGTATGTTACTTTAAAATTATTTACAATTAAGCATACTTATTACCAAAAAACGGGAATTTTTAACAGGTCTCATTAGTTTGTCGGGACCAACATGGGAGGGTCAGCGCAAATTTACTGTACAAGCTCTTCGAAATTTGGTTTTTGCTAAAACTTCAATGGAAACTATAATAATGGACGAAGTGCAAGCTACGTTGGAATGGTTCAAGAAACAAGAAGGGTCTTCAATTACAGGTTTAGCAATATTTAGTGCTCCTGTTGTAAATTCGTTATGGCGCATTATCACTGGTGAAAGATGTAATTGGGAGGAGAGCAGACCCCCAATTCTTGATGCGATGGAAAACTTTTTCAAGTAAGAATGGATTTATTTTATTTTTCCATTGTTTGAAAGCCGTAATTGGTGTTATCATTTTAAACATTTCAGAGAAATGAAGAATGTGTCCACAAATGGGCTGCTATTTGCTCCAGTATTGAGATTTGTTGTTCCAAATTTATTTGGATGGAATCAATACAGAAAAAGCGTAAACACAATAATAAAATTAATTGAAGAGTCCATCACAAAACACAAGGAAACTTTTAAATCTACAGAATTGAGGTAATATTAACATTTGTTCAGAAAATACTAGGGAAACGAATGTAATAATAAAATATACTTATGCATAATATTTTAAGAGACTATATTGACCATTACTTGCTTGAAATTGAGAACGAGACTGATCCAAAATCAAGTTTCTATGGGGAAGCTGGAAGTACGTAACTTTACTCAATTTATAATTGGCTTTTAATACTTTTTTGAATTAAGTTAATTATTTGCTTTACTAGAAGCCAATATGACTGCTGGGATTTTTGATTTGCTTTTTGCTGGATCTGAAACTTTGTGAGCACAACAATTACATTTGGATTTTAATTTCGAATAGATTTTCATCAACATAAAAAAATTACTTCATTTTATAATTCAGATCTGCATCGTTATCCTGGATGCTGCTTTATTTAAGTGAACACCAAGGAACTCAAAAACGTTTAAAGAAGGAAATTGATAGCATAGTTGGTTCACGTTTGCCTTCGCTATTTATTAGACAGAGTTAAGTAAGTTGGTTAAACACAATTGATTGTCTCAAGGAAATATTTATATTTATGCAGCTACTAACATTCTATTTGACATTCAGCATGCCATACACGGAAGCTTTGATTTCAGAAGTTTTACGAATTTCTTCAGTGGTCCCATGTGGAATTCCTCATGCAATGCAATCCGATTTGATATTCAATGGTTATCGTTTTCCAAAAGGAGCATCTGTAATTCCTAATATTTATGGTGTGCATCATGACCCTAAAATTTGGGGAGATCCGAGGAATTTTAGACCAGAAAGATTTTTAAACGAGGATAGAACGAAGTTTCTTCAGAATGATGCACTGATTCCATTTGCTGAGGGGAAAAGGAAATGCATTGGAGATACATTTGCAAAAGACACGTTATTTTTGTTTGTGACCAAAGCAGGATTAGGCAAGTGCGGGGCCCTTGGCAAAAATTCTCACAAACTTGCAAAAATGTATCTAAAAACGTCCATTTATTCAGTTTTAACCGTTTTATTTGCATTTTTACATCAAATAATAGTTTTTCTACATTTGGTATTAGCAAAAGTATCAATAATAGAGGATATATCAATTTCTCTCAATAGTTCAGATTCTACACTCATTATCATTAAACTGTTTAGTCGTTCTTGACCCATTGTACTTCGTTGCAGTTTACTCGTCCAAGTTTTGAAAACGAACGTTCTCCACTGCAATTGGTTACCATCATGCACAAATAGAACTTCTACATTTGGAAAACAGGATTCCAAACAATTTTCTTTTAATAATTGATAAAATTGTAGTTCTGGAAGGTCAACCTCGGTTTTAATGTCCTTTCCAAATTCAGACTTCAAAAGATAAGAAAATTGAATAAGCTCATCAATTAAACTTGGTTCTACATCACGGGAATTTGATTTGAGGAATTCAGTAGCATGATTTCTTATCACATCAGTTGAAAGTATTTGCAGTTTTCGTATGAATCCAAATTGAGCACTGAGTGTTAGGTAAGCTGACTTTTGCTTGTTAAGGGCTGAAAGTAAGCTGTCTATGATTGGTAAAAATGTTTTCACTTTAAATCTTTGAGGTGCCGCCTGAGGCTCCACAAACACTCTAACCATAATTGAGGGAATCTCCTTGGCGTACTTTCGATTTGGTTTCCGTTGACGACGAAGCTCAGCTTGATACTGATCACATCCTGTTAATTCCTGTGCTTTGATTTCAATTTCAGTGAAATTTGGCTTAATGTCTTTGACAAATTCATGAAGTGAGTCGTACAGACCGCAAGCGTCTCCAGCTTGCAAAGAAGAACTTGTCATTTGAAAGCGTTGTAAAATTGGGTTCCACGATATAATCATTATTCCTGTCTCCAGGTTTTCCATTGTAGCAACCAATCCACGTGCTCGTTGACGACAGTCTGACTTTTGAAGTTCATTTCCAGCTATTTCATTCAGAGAATCTTTAATTGCACTAAATTTGCAATATTGCTTATGTAGCATCAGCACGGGCAGACCATCTAGTATCAGATAAACTCTTTACTGTAGGCATTTTGTTTCCATCCTTTTCCAACGCATGAGTTAAAATACTCCAGCGAAATGTTGACCCTGAAAAAAATGTGTATAGACTTTCCAAAAAGAGAAAAAACCTGGAAGCTTCCGGACAGCATTCTGCAGCACATTGTCCCACAAGATTCAAGGCGTGTGCAAAGCAAGGTATAAAATTTGCATACGGGTTAACATTCTTTATCCGTGCTTGGACACCGTTGTATAGGCCACTCATATTACTTGCATTGTCGTAACTTTGGCCACGACAATCATTAATATTTGTTCCTTTAGAGTTTAAAAAACTAAACAAGCTCTCAGTGATTTGCTCACCGGTATGCCCTTCCATTGGGAGAAATTTTATGAATCTTTCCACAGGTCCTTTTATATTTACGTAGCGTATTATCAAAGTAAGTTGATCGACATGCGAAACATCCGGTGTAGAGTCGATTGAAATGGAATAGTATTTGTATTTTTTTATTTCATCTACAATATGGGTCAGCATCTTTGCCCCAATGATCTCAATAAATTCCTCCGAAATGGTTTTGGATAGATAGGAGGCATGACCAGTTCCCTTGTTAGCATACTTATTTATGTGGGTTTCCAGAAAAAAATCAAATTTAGCAAGTAACTCCAGAATTCCCAAATAGTTTCCATTTTGAGGTGACCCAATGAATTCTTCAGTTCCTCGAAATGCAAGGCCCCGCTCAGCTAGAAACTTAATAACTTCGACTTCGACTACTCTTTTAAGTAGGGTCTGCCAATATTTTTTCTCGGATTCCACTTGCTTCACTAATTCGCAATCAACCCTATGCTCTTTCTTTCTCCGAGTCAGCATTGACAAAACGGCTTGCCTGTGTAAAATAGTTTCTTCATGCCGACGGATTTCAGGGCTCGCATGCTTCCAGTTGTCAAATCCTCCGCTGGTGAATGTTGAAGGTACGGAGTTCATTAGCTTACAAGGGAAGCAAAATAACTTCCCTTTACTGGGTGAGTAGCACAACCAGGTCCTACTGTTAATTCTGTTAGTGGGGTCGTGAAGCATTGTAAAGTACGATTTCTTGCAAAAACGTTTCTTTTGCTCATTTTCATATAAAACTCCAGATAAAGAAAAGCCAGCGTTAACATTCTGACACTGATGACTTCCTTCAGCTATCCAGAATTCTTGAAATACTTTCTCCGTTACCGTTGGCCATTCTCCAAGATCCGATGAGTACTTCAGTGGTTCTTGATCTGCACACACTAGTCCGACTAGATTTTCACTTTGTTCATGCGACACTGCATAAATATTTGGATTGCTGGAATTACTCTCTTGTGTAACGACGTTTGAAAAGTGAACTGCCTCCAAAGCTTTGGAAGTATCTTTGTCTTGAACCGTTGCTGTGGTCTTCGTATCCTTCGTCGTATTTTTTGCATTGACATAGGAAGAACAATTTGACGGTTCGTAGTCAGTTGCGCCACTAACCATTACATTGGAAACCTCAGGATTAATTGGAGTGCTGGTTTTGGCCTCTGTGCCATAGAAAGATATTAACTTCGGTGTTTTCGAAAGAACTTCCGCCTCCATTCTAGCTTTGTCCTGATTTGCCTTTCGCTTAGCACTGCCAGAGGCATATTGTCGTCCAACATGCCTATCTCTTGCACTCATTTTGTAAAAAATTAACACAATGCAAAGTTTGCAATACAAGAATAAACTAAGGAATTCTTTAATTGTAAAGAATCCTTGATTTTATGCATTAATTTTGTGTTGATGCTGAACTTGAAACTTGAAACGCTTCCTTCAATTCAAACTTACTCAGCTTCAGAAATGTTTTGCATACATTGATAATATATATACGGCGTATATCACAAACAAAGTCATTTTCTAGTGAGAGAAATTGACGTAGGCTGCTCGGCTTCATAATTTGAAAGATAAAATCTCAATTTTTCCTTCCGGCCGCGGGGCCCCCTTATTTTTTTCGAGCGCGGGGCCCTTGGCACCTGCCAAATCTGCCAAGTTACTAATCCGGCCATGTTTGTGACTACTATATCCCAAACGTTTAATGTACAACCAGATCCGGATAACAAAGGAATGGTGGATTTTGAGGCAGATTTAGGGTTACCTTTAGCACCAAAGCCTTTTAATGTTTTAGTATCTTCCAGAATTAAATGATTAATAATATTGCATTTTCGTACGGTAGTGGCTCTAAAAACGTTGTCACATTTTTCAACATAAAATGTCATATTTTGTTGTTGTTGTTGTGATAATAAAACGTTAATGTCTAAAATGTTTCAAAATGTTTCAATATAAATAATTTTAAAACACTTTTGTAAACATTCCAATTAAGACGTGATTTGTTTTTAAGTAAAGAGTGACGAATAGACATATGGAATATTGTAAAGTTTAATCGATTTATACATAATTGATGCATACCAATGTTTATGGTTTAAAAAACTATTTAGACGAAATTTCATTTTTTTGTAAAAGCAAATTTTTACCTTTTGAACGATAAAAATTGATTTATGTAGTTTTTTCTAAACTGGCGATATCGTCTTATAAAGTTGAATACAAACCTGCTTCTTTGCATTTATAAATAAACATAACTAAATAAAGCCTTATGAATGCTAGAAACGTGAACAAATACGTCAATATAATAACATCACCTTTTGATCATATGCATAAAAATAAGTCGAAACAAAGCATGAGTGCAAGCACCAAGCATTAAAGGCTCATAAAACAGGTTGATGACATAATTTTTTTATTTTAGTCAACAATATCGCCGCAACGTTGGAATCTATAGTGGAAATCTTGACCTTGTTATCACTCTTGCACAACATAAATCCAGTAACGTTTTAGCACATATTAAATTATACATTATCAGCTTCAGAGAATGTGATAAATTCATGTTTTAAAATCAACATATTTCTCACGTTTATTGTAAGTCTATACTTTACTGTTTATAAACACTATTAGTCTTCTGTTATTCAGTTGGCACCAGGCTACTAAATACACTGATACAGCATAATAATATCACATTGTGATTGCATGAAATGAATTGGATCAAAACACAATTTAAAAATGCGTACAGCTATTATGTACGTACTGATAACAAAACCAATATTTTTGTTGACTTGATTTCAACGTGCATACATTTACGGTCACTGACATCATCATATCATCTTTTCTGGAAAAAACATCCTATCGTATGTTAACCTTTATAATGTTGTGGTAGAGCATGATACCAGTATCGTAGCGTAGCATACAAGCAGAACGATTGGAACAAACTTAGATGGAATTCAACTCTTTTCCAAAGAAGTTCACATTTTCGTGCTAAAAATAATGTTTGTTGAAATAGCTCTTGGCATGGAATAAACCCAATAATAAAGGTGGAAATAAACTACCAGGTTGGTATAGAAGTTATTATTTACAAAATACAACATAGCAACGATTAATAACCTTTTGATATTAGGTCCCTTGGCATTACCTTTACTTGGGAATCTTTTACAAATTGGACATCGACCACACATCACATTTACAAAATGGGCAAAACAGTATGGACCCATTTATCGGATCAAAATGGGGATAAAAGAGTAAGAAATTTTTTGAGTAGTCGGGATAATAAAATGTAAACTAAATGCAAAATCAAATATTTGTTTTTTTAATTAGTGCTGTGATAGTTAACGATTCCAAGCTAATAAAGGAGCTTTTCAGTGATTCCTCTTCAGCAGGAAGGTTGAGTGATAATGCAGTAATGCTTGAATTTTCTAAGGGACCGTTTGGTAACAACTACAACATATTATAAATTGGCTTTCCTTTGCATTTATGTGAAAAATGGGTTAAATTCTAGAAAACTTTCTCTTAAAGGTGTTCTTAATTCTTCTGGGCCAACCTGGGAAGCACAACGAAAATTCAATGTTAAAACCTTACGAAATTTAGGTTTTGCTAAATCATCAATGGAAAATATAATACTGGATGAAGTGCAAGTTATGCTGGAATGGTTAAGAAAACGGGAAGATTCCCCAATTTCAGGATTACGAATATTCAACGCTCCTGTTATATCTTCCTTGTGGCGTCTTGTTCTCGGTGAAAGATGTAATTGGGAGGAAAGTAGACCTGCAATATTCGATGCTCTGGATGAATTTTACAAGTGAATTTCAGAATTTGAAACCAAAAAATATTGTAAACATGAGAAAGCAAAAGTAACTTTTTGATTTCTTAGAGCAACGATGGTCGTATCAACAAGTGGATTACTATTTGCTCCAGTTCTCAGATTGATAGCCCCAAATTTATTAGGATGGAATCGATTTGTGTCTAGTGTTGATAAGATGATGGAACTATTACAGGAATCTATAACAACGCATAAGGAGACTTTTGATTGTACAGAACTCAGGTAATACCACATATATTTAAGTTAGTGTAAAAAACTACAGTTTGATTTAGTTTTGAAAAATGTAAAAATATTATACACAGGGACTTAATAAATCACCATATATATGAAATTACGAAGGAGACTGATCCAAAATCGAGTTTTTACAAAGAGGCTGGGGGTTAGTATGAAAGTTAAATTTTGAACTTATAAAAAACGTTTTGGACTCGAATTCAAATACAGATGTAAAGTAAAATATTTATTTGATGCAAATATTTCTTTTAGATGCCAACATGATTGTTGGAGCCTTTGATTTGTTTTTTGCAGGATCTGAAACTTCGTGAGTATAGCGTATATTATATATATTTATGATTTTAAAGTGATAACAATTTTATTGACGTAATCAAATTTTATAGATCCACTACACTATCATGGACAATGCTTTATTTGAGTGAAAATCAAAATATTCAAGAAGGACTTCAAAAGGAAATCGATAACGTAGTTGGGTCAAGATTGCCATCAGTATCAGATCGAATGAAGTAGAGTCCCATTTTTTATGCATGAATATTTTTTTGCATTTGAATGTCTATTGTTTGACCATTTTTTAATCTCCAATAGCATGCCATATACTGAAGCAGTGATATCAGAAGTTCTACGAATCACTACAGTAACCCCAGTTGGGAATCTACATGAAATGAGAAGCGATTTCATTTTTCATGGTTACCGTCTTCCAAAAGGTGCACCTGTAATACCTAATTTATACGCTGTGCATTATGATCCTGAGACTTGGAAAGATCCGGAGACTTTTAATCCAGCCAGATTTTTAAATGAGGATGGAACAAAGTTTGTGAAGAATGACGCCCTGATTCCATTTTCCGAGGGAAAAAGAAAATGTATTGGAGAGGCTTTTGCGAAGGATGTATTGTTTTTGTTTGTGACAAGTATATTTCAGAAATTCAATGTACTACCGGATCCGAATAATAAGGGAAAGGCCGACTTTGATCCTGATTTAGGATTATTACTGGGACCAAGGCAATTTAATATTGTATTTTCGTGTAGGAAAGATTGAATATCATATTATGATTGTAGTCTTTGTAACAAATATTATCAAGCGATGTTAGTCGTATTAAAAAGTAAGGACTGAGAAAATATGAATATAAGTACCTAAAATGAATCAAATATGTAGTGTTGTCACCATGGACAACTATAGTTATTTTGTTGAATGAAAAACTGGTGTTTTAAAAAGCTTACACGTTGATGGTGGAAGTTGCCATCAGGTTATCAAAAAATTGTATATTTTTATTTGTATAAATTTTACGTCATAAAACAATTTAAATCGGTAAAGGGTGACGAAAAATAAGTTGAATACTATTATTGGTATTGTAAATACACAAAAGATTAGCTTGTTTCCGCAATTTGCATAAATGGTCGTCTTACACTGTATCCAAATATTGGTCGATTGGCTAAGCTGTTGACTACGAGGTCGTTTTTATAGTGTGTCTATTGTTATAAACATTTTTCCTGAAAGTATTAAAGTATCTGAATCATTTATTTTAAGTCATGGTTCGAATATTCACTGTAAAACTTAAATTTATTTCAGAAATTCAATGAGATTACTCCTGGTTTCCCTGTAAGTTTGATGATTACCTGTACCTTTTCAAAATCTTCTGCTCTAACCCTATACACATGCACGCGATACATTCATGCGTGCCTTTGTTTTTTGAGACAGCTTTGTATAATCTTTTTTGAGCACGGAGAGTACAGTAAGCAAACCTTTTACCGATATGAAAGAATTCAATTTAACCATTTATGGTAGAAATAAATAAAACGTGTTTTACAAATTAACTATAAAGAAGTTTTTTCAGAGATAAAATAACCAACTATAAAAGAGTATGGGAATTGTAATAGTTTGTGAGGTTCAGTGTACATCTTTTAATTGTTTTCTTATTGTTGTGCATATTGAGTTGTGCATTTTATGTTTAATCTTCCAAAAAGTACCTAACAAACCTAACTTTTCAGTACAATAAGTTGGAGACACAAGTTTTATATTTAATTTGAACTATCGAAACATAAGGATTAAACTAACGATATTTCGAGTAATATCATCGCAAATACACATTCCAAGCTTTGCAGTAGTAATTCCGTATGGACCCACAATGAAACCAATTTGTTTGCACGTTTTCCATTGGCGCGCTGCCAGTGCTGTCTTTATATGTGAAGCCCAAAACATTCTAAAACGCATTATATTAGCTCTTGGAGCATTTGCATAGGTTGTCAAGACAATAGCAAGGATGTAACAAACAGCCAAAATAAATGGCATGGCAAGATATGTTACCATATTTAATTTTTTCCACATTGTAAGCATTGCGAAACCAGAGAC
>JAQFXM010008278.1:0-10859 GCA_034693345.1 Entomobrya multifasciata | reverse complement strand
TTGGCAAATATTTCTTTAGTTAGCTTGCAAGCATTCTTTTAACCAATACAGTACATTTGTATTTAGTTTTCTTTAATTACATACTATTACCTTGACGTAACTTATTCGCACAAATTAGAACGACTTTAACATTTATTAACTGGTGTGTCAACTGTTTACACAAAGTATACATAAAACAAAAAATACAAATTTGTTCTCACGAACACAATATTTTGAGCCAATTTGTATCCCCACTGCGTATTATAGAATACATTCTTCTAAGTACAGAAAAATACTTTTATATAAACTTAAATTTGTTGTAAATAATGCAACAACTAAAACTCTCTCACACCAGACCTAATATATCTTGGTATAAGAAACATATCAGATTTACGAGCAAATAAATAACCTAGCATTCCCATTTTTTATTTGTGGTTTAACAAGCATGACCTCGCAGCCAAAATACTACAAATTGATCGAATTAAGGACAAACGAATGCCGTGATTATCATTCAAAAACTACACAAAATGTAAATTGGTGTTATATATAGTTTAAACTAATACAGCACATTTGTATTTCTAAGTAAACTCAAAAAACGCTTATTTAAACGCGAATTTATTGCGCATTATGAACAACACGAAAATTATACTTTTATATAAGCAAAATATAATATTTACTAGTAATATATCAACAGTGGATAAGCGTTTTGTGCTTTTGGTTTAATAATTATAGGACTTTTAAGCCAAAATGCTGTTAATTGAACGAATTACATCAAAACTATCACAATTTGTGGATTATCGTTCAAAGGCCCTACAAAAGTAAACTGGTCACTGGTGATACATAAATAATAAAATAATAAAACAAATCGCTGCGATACCTTTACAGCAATTTTATATGAAACATTGCAGTAAACTAAAAAACTTCAGACTCCTATATATTATTCTATTCAAACCAAAAAAGTGAATTATATAATAAAGAATCCACATTCCGGTAAGATAAGTTTATAATTTTACAACTGATCGATTGTAACAGTTTCTGAGATTCCATTTCAGCAAACTGAGACAAGAATTGCATAATACATTAAAACAATGAATTCAAATAAAAAGTGTTGGGAAATCAATATTTTTGAATGTTCACCAAAATAAAGTAAGTTTCATTGCAAAATTCATGCTGCTACTTAACAAGATCGATTATCATTTCAAGACTATACAAAAAGTAAATTGGTCACTCGTGATATATAAAATAAAAAATTGCTGAGATACCTTGACAGCAAACTTATATACAACATTGTAGTGCACTACAACAACTTCAGACTTTTCATTGCCAGTTCTAACTTTTTTCTTCCAAATAATTCATTATTTTTTCATGATAGCTGATTCTAGTTTTTTGGTCCGTATACTGATCTAAAACTCGCTATTGACTAAACAAATCGTCTAACAAAACTCGAATTGTTGTCAAACACGCTCAAAACTTTTAATCAAAGACCAAATAAAATTATCTATTTGAGCTTGCCTATGCCGATTGAATATTACCGTAATAAAGGCTTAGGATTATTTAAAACACCAAAGGTCTCCCTTATTACTATTATTATTGACCAAATTACTAAAACAAAAATCTCTTACTTTGTGATTAACGTAGTTATATCTTCAACCAACATCGACTATAGCCCATCATCTATTTCCTGCAATTTGTAGAAGAACTATTTTGTAAGCCAGTCATGACAGTTAAGGGTTGAAAATGTTGTCCTTTGGGAATCCAGTCGTTTGGAATAGAAATACCTACACCAAATAAAAATATTTAATTAGATATAATTTTGTATTGTAATTTTTAAAACCTTTTGGTAAAAACGATATGCTGTTTTATAACCGTTTATTTCAATTACCTTAATTTGATTTGTTCCTTCTCGGGTAATACTGCCGAATCCGATTCAGATCCTCAACAAATTAAAGGAAACCTATGAAAACAGAACAAAATGGTCGTATTTAGTAAAGTATCTAAAAACTTTGACTCGTTTCAAGAAACAAGTCAAACGAGCATTTGGTAAGCACTGTCACGAAAGATTTTTAATACTTTACTTTTTTAAGTAGAATTACCTACAGATTTTGCTCAATTTTTCAAACTGCTTCTTGCGAAGAAACTCAAAATTTCCTTGTGTTTAAAGTTAACATGAGAGCTATAAGAATGCATTTCTTAAACAGAATGAACTCCTTGTATTAAATTTTTTGAGAAAATCCCAAATTAGTTAGCCAAATAACATTACTTCGGGAAAAATGACAGCGACAAAAACCAGCACTCTACTCGTAAGTACCTTTCTTGCACGACTGAAGCTTACCAGAGTGATGCCCAAGCCAAGCTCCGCATTTTTCTTGAGAGTCCGTTAGAAAAAAAGCCACGCTACTTATTTCTTAAAATAATGTTTACTAACCACTGATATAATTGCACGTCTCCAGAGCTTTCATATATGCACAAGTCTTTACTACACTGAAAAACATTGGCAGTATGCAGCAAAAAGGTACCGAACCCAAGCTACCATATTCCACGTGCTATCACATGTACTTGACTATGAATGTTAGTGACTTTGTGTGAACCAGCAGCAAAGCTTGCTAGGTGTATGCAAAGATTACTAGTGTTTTCAGGAATTGAGAATATGTATACGTTTCTTAGTATGCGTACAATGCTGTGTGCACTAAACTGTTAATTAAAAGCCCACCTATTTCCTTGTCACAACTTGTGTCCGTTAGAAAATCTAAACAAGCTTTCTAATTTATATAAATAGAAGTCTGAAAACCCAGAGAAATACATGATTCCACTGCAGTGTTCACACTAGTAATTTAGGGTGCCTTTAAATGCAGAATTGTAATGCAAGTAATTGTCATTGTTAATTGTATAGTTGAGGATCGTCCTAGTACTGCAGCTTTTTGGTAGGGCCAATGGAAGCTTTCTTGAAAGCACATAATCCCTACACAGACTTAGACATCATTTTTAAAGGAAAGCTTATGCATTTCGAGTTTGTTGTGCGGATTATTTTGTTTTGATTGACAGCAACAAGTTAGTGAATATTTTTATTATCTAACTTAAGAAATTTTTTAGAGATTGTTAGATTTCTTCTCATATTACTAAATGTTTTGCACTAAATTACATTTTACTTTGCAATTGTCTTGAAAACAAGATTGAATTTAATTGATACATTTAATTTTAATTTCATTTAATTTGTAGATTCACATCAAAAAAGATAATAATTAATAATTCAGATGAAATTCGTAAATACTTGAAAAATGCTTGAATCTAAATCGTATTTGTGACTTAATTTAATTTGATCCCCCTCTTCTCCCCCTTGATCCTCAGCCTCCACCACCTTATCATTAGCCCTTCTCGCCGATAACCCATGAAAGTGAACCATATGCCGGACCAGCCCCTTCTTCTCGACAAACGCCCAACTCAACTCCCTCTCATCTCATCCCTTCCACCCACGCACAAGCCCCACTCCCAAGTCCTATGCTTATCGAAGACGAATTCAAAAGTAAGCGAGATGATGATATGATGATGTATGTTTATGTTTCATGGTATTTAATTGATGTATAAATATTTTACGATTGGATGTATTTTTTGTAATAATTTTGATGATGATTTTAGTGCATTTGATTCGTTACTCATTTTACTCAACCTGTATTTATTTGATGCGTAACTATTATAAACTGACAATAATTATGTGCTTTAAGCATTATAGAAATTCAAACGTGGGATATATTCTATTTGACAAATTTTAATGATTTAATTGGTAACTTGACAAATTTAATAAATTCCAAGTTAAACTCAGAAAAATCTAATTTGATATAAAAGCATTGAAACTCTTTGAAATTTGACAACTTCAAGCATTTTTACATAAAGCTAACAAATGCACTAAAAAACTAAATGTTTTAAATGTGCTCAGTTTAAATTAAATAATGATCGTAACAAATATGTATTCAATAATCTATTTTAAGCTAGGATAACTCTTGAGTTTGCATAAATCGATAAAATTTGCAAAAAAATAATAATAAAATTACTTTAGCTGCTATCAATTTATAGTTTTGTATTCATCATTTATCACATTTATGAATTCTACCCCTTTATCCTTTTTACTAATAAACTACATTGTTTCTAGACAAAACTCGTAATTTATTAAAGACTTGAAATTTCTCACAAGAGTGTTAAAATCTTTGACATGTAAATTACCCATAATCTTTTTAGTCAAAATTGTCCATTATTTCTCTAGTTAGCTTGAAAGGTTTCTTTTAACCAATACTATACATTGGTTTTTAGTTGTGCATTAATAATGTATAATTATTTGGACGTAGCATATTCTCAAAAAATAGAACGACTTTAACAATGCTTGTTACTCGTTTAGCACCTACTGTGGATGCTTGTACTGATTCCTACAAAAGTTGAAACTTTTTTTTCGCTTCCATTTTCCAGTATTTTTATTTCTGCTTATTTTTGTATCTGAAAATATCCTTTCAATTCTTCGATGTACTAATTAGCAATGCATTGTAAACTGATTGACATGAAATGCAAATTTTTCACTTAACAGGAAAATTAACAGCGATGCTAACAGATGTTTTAGGTATTTTTGTCGTAATTTAACTAAATATTTTTGACAGGTTTTATCAAAGACATTTAAAAATTGGGTGTTAGTTCATTTGCACGTTCTCGTTTTACAAATACACCACATTTGTATTTCTAAGTACACAAGAAATAGTTTCAATTAAACACAAACTTGTTGAGCATTATGGAATAACTTAAATTCACTGACACCACGCAAAAAATTTGTTCATATAAGATTTACGAGAAAGATATCAACAGAGCTTCCACATTTTGTGTTTTTGGTTCAACTAGTATGACTTTGAAGCCAAAATTCTATTAAGTAACGCATTGAAAACAAATAACTAATATGATCATTCGAAGACCATACAAAAAGTAAATTGGTCATCGGTGGTACATATAGTTTTAAATAATAGAATCCTTTCACATGTAAAAAACCCAAATATATTTCTAGCGAAACTGTCAATTATTTCTTTAGCCAGCTTGCAAATTTGTTTTAACCAATACGTTACATTTGTATTTAGTTTTGCAATAATAATATTCTATTATTTGGACGTAGCATATTCGCGGAAACTAGAACGACTTCAAGAATGCTTAAGTGTTGTGTAAACTGTTTACACAAAATATACATTAAACCACAAATACAAATTTGCTCCTACCCACAACAATATTTTGAGCTAATTTGTGTCCCTACTAACTATTATAAACGTGTTTTTGTAAAATGACTAAAACAAGTGTAAAGGGATTTTGTTGGTTAACAATAGCAGATGGCTACGATTGTGAATGTTTGTATCAATTCCTGGAAAATTGGCACTTATTTCCATTTACCAGAATTTTTATTTTAAAGTAATTTTTGCACCTAAAATACCTTTAAAAATTATATGAACTAATAGGCATAACATTTTAAAACGATTGGGGTGAAATCAAAATTTTTCACTGAAAAAGAAAATTAACACAGATGCTAACTGGTATGTTCGTATTTTTGTCGTAATTTAACTTAATATTTTGACAGGCTTTATCGACGACATTTGCAAATTTGGTCTTAGTTTTTCGGCCCGTTCTACTTTTACAAAAACAGCACATTTGCATTGCTAAGTACACAAAAATAGTTTTATTTAAATGCAAATTTGTTTCGCATTATAGAACAACTCAAAATCTCTCATACCACGTCAAATATTTCTTGATATCAGAATCACATAAGATTTACGAGAACATTATCAACAGAGCATCCACATTTTGTAGTTTTGGTTTAACAGGTATGACTTTAAAGCCAAAATGTTACTATTCAACAGAAGTTAATATAAAAATACAAATGTATGTATTTATAATTATCATTCTAAAACTATACAAAAAGTAAACTGGTCATCCGTGACATGTACAGTTTAAAAGAATAAAACAAATTGCTGAGATACCTTAACAGCAAACTTGTATCAAACAATGTTCTACACTTTAACAACCTCAGACTCTTTGTTACCACTTCTTACTTTCTTATCTTGCAAATAATTGTTGTATTTTTCATTACATCTGATTCTAATTTTGGGTACAGATACTGTACTGAAACTCGCCATTTACTTGGAAAAACGTTCAACAAAGCCCAAGTTGATGGTGGACACGATTTAAATTTAAAAAATAAGCCGAATAAAGTTTTGGTTCGAGCTTCTAAACACCGATTAATTATTACCATTGTAACAATTCAGGATTAATTTTGTAATACTAAAAGTATAGCCCTTAATATTTGACCAAACTACTAGAATGAAGATCAGTTTCTTTGTTAAAAATGTAATTACACCAGCTACCAATATCGATTATTAGCCCATCACTTATTTTTTCCTGTACTCTGCAGTCAAACTATTTTGTAATCCAGTCATCACAGTTACGTGTTGGAAATGCTGTCATTTAGGTAGTCTAGTCGTTTGGAATGGAATTATATCTACACCAAAATAAAAATATTTCATTTTTCTCTTGTAATTTGATACTTTTTGACAAATTTTTTAAACGACATTTGAAAATTGGGTCTCAGCTCATTGGGACGTTCTACTTTTACAAATACAGCACATTTGTATGTGTAAGTGCACCAAAATAATTGCGTGTATACAAATTTGTTGCTCATTATGAAATAACATAAATTCGTTCGCACCACGTAAATATTCCGACTACAGAAACTCAAGAGCATCCAGGAGATTTTCATCGCAGTCCTTTGACAGACAGCTGCAGCAGTTTGTCACAGCTATCGGTTAGGACACTCCCGATTTTAAAAAGTCTGAGTCATTTCACAAGTAGAAACAATTCAGATATTCAGATTAGTCTTTTCAAATCTTTCGGCTTTTCCCAAAACATTGGCTGACGTCTAAACCAATTCCTATTTTTTCACTCTGAATCTTTTCCGACAAAACAATTAACTAAAACTACACTAATCTTTGGATAATCCAAAATAATGTCCAATTACAGTACCGATGCAGTTTAATTTCTTTTCGGTTTCTTGCTAGGAAGAGTCAATAAAAAAATCAACTGTTGAAATACCTTGCCAACATACTGATGCAAAACATTCAATTACACTAAAACATTTAAGTCTGAATTAAATTACACAGAAATATAAGCAAGGGATCTACGAATTTTCAAACCAATACTATGTTTTGAGCTTATTTGTGTCCCGCCTAACTAATCTAAAAAACTTTTTCGAGAGAAAAACTATAGACATTTTATTGGTTAACAACAGCAGATGGCCACAATTATGGTTGCTTGTACCTATTCCTGCAAAAATCAGAATTTTTTTCTATTCCATTTACCAGAATTATAATTATAATGGCATGATTTTGTAAACTGCTTGGCATGAAATGTAAATTTTTTATCGAACGAGACAATTAACTGAGATGCTAACTAATGTTTAGGTATTTTGTCGTAATTGAACTAATCCTTGTTGACCGGTATTATCAACGATATTGAAAATCTCCTTTTACAAATACAGTACATTTGTATTTCTTAGTGTACAAAAGGCAAATTTAGTAATTTTATTTAAACCCAAAATTGTTTCGCATTATGGAACAACTTTAATTCTCTCTCACTAAGTAAAATATTTCTTGATCTAAGAAACATATAAGATTTAAGAAAAATTTATCAACAGAGCAACCAAATCTTGCGTTTTATATTTAACAAGCATGATTTTGAATCCAAAATGGTATCAATGAACCGAACGAAAATATTGTTCAAACAAGATTTTGCATTATCATTTAAAGACAATACAAAAAAGTAAAATGGGCCTTCGTATCATATACAGATTTAAGGAATAAAACACGAAAAACAAAATGCTGAAATACCTTTACAGCAAACTTATATCAAACATTTCATTACAGTACAACAACTTCAGTATTTTCATTATTAACTCCAACTTTCGTATTTTTGTCGTAATTCAAATAATTATTTTGGACAGATATTATCCACATTTGAAAATTGGGTCGCAGTTCATTGGTAGGTTTCCTCTGACAAAGACAGCACATTTGTATTTGTAAGTAAAGAATTTTTTATTTAAACGAAAATTCGTTGAGCACAATGGAACCACTTATGATCACTCCCACCCGAAGAATATCTCTTGACATAAGAAACATCAAATTTGCGAGAAAATTATAAACAGAGCATCTACACTTTGTGGTTTCGGTTTTACAGGTATGACTTTTAAGCCACAGTGCTATTAATTAACCAATGAGACCACCGAAATGTTGGTTACATTATCATTCTAAAACGATACAAAAAGTAAATTGGTCCTCGGTGATAAATTAATTTGAAATAATAAAACAAATTGCTGAGATACCTTAACAGCAAGCTTGTATTAAACATTGTAGTTCACTTCAACAACTTCTGACTTTTCGTTGCCAGTCCTAATTTTCTTTTCTTGCAAAACATCGTTCTTAAATTCAACCCAAGCTGATTCTAATTTTGGGTACGGATGCTGATCTAAAACTCGCTATTTACTTGGAAAATTGTTCACCAAAGCCGAAAATGATGATAGAAACGCTTTCGAATTTGAACAAGAAGCCAAGTAAACTTTTTGTGAACTTACAAATGCCGATTGATTATTGCCATATTTAAAGCTAAGGCAGTAACACCAAAAATATAGCCCTTATTACTTGACCAAACTGCAAAAAGGAAAGACAGTGTTTTTGCTAATAATGACGTTACACCTGCTAGGAACATCTATATAAGCCCATCACTTATTTTCTCTCGTGTAATCCGTAGTCAAACTATTTTGGAATCCAGTCATGACAGTTGCACGTTAGAAATGTTGTCCATTTGGTAATCCAGCCGTTTGGAATAAAATGATACCTACAACAAATAAGGATATTTGATTAGATGACAATATTGGTGTTGTAATTTGTAAACCTTTTGGTAAAATTCAATGCCGTTTTATAAATTTTTATTTTTATTACCTTAATTTGATATGTTCTTCCTCGGGTAACGCTGTTGAATAAATTCATTCTCGATTGGTTCAGGTCCCCAACAAGTTAAAGGAAACCTATGAAAACAGAACAAAATGGTCGTATTTAGTAAAGTATCTAAAAAATTTGACTCGTTTCAAGAAACCAGTCAAACGAGCATTTGGTAAGCAATGTAACGAACGATGTTTTACTACTTTACTTTTATTAAATAGAATTACCTACAGATTTTGGTCAATTTTTCAAACTGCTACTTGCAAAGACACTCAAAATTTCCTTGTGTTTAAAGTTAACACTGGAGCTATACGGAATACATTTCTTAAACAGAATAAACTTCTTGTATTAGAAAATTTGAGAAAATCTCAGTTAGCCAAATAACAGTACTTCAGGAAAAATGACAGCGACAAAAACCAGCACACTACTCGTAAGTAGCTTCATTGCACGACTGAAGCTTACCAGAGTGAAGCCCAAGCCAAGCTGCGCATTTTTCTTGAGAGTCCGTTAGAAAATAAAGCCACGCTTCCGTATTTCTTAAAATAATGTTTACTAACCACTGGTAGAATTGCACGTCTCCAGAACTTTCATACATGCACAAGTCCTTACCACACTGAAAAACATTGGCAGTATGCAGCAAAAAGGTACCGAACCCAAGCTACCATATTGCACGTGCTATCACACGTACTTGAATATGAATATTAGGAAATTCGTGTGAACACGCAGCAAAGCATGCTAGTACATGCAAAGATTGCGAGTGTTTTCAGGTACTGAGAATATGTATACGTTTCTTAATATGTCTACAATATTGTGGGCGATAAACCATTGTTTAAAAGTCCACCTATTTATTTTCTTGTCAAAAATTGTGTCCGTTAGGAAATCTAGCCAAGCTTTCTAATTAATATTAATAGATATCTGGAAACCCAGAGAAGTATTTCATTTCTCTGCACTGTTCACACCACCAATTTGGGATACCTTACCATGTGGAATCGTAATGCAGGTTTTTCATAAGTAATTGTCATTGTTGTTTGTATAGTTGAGGCTCGTCCGAGTACTGCAGCCTTCTTGGTAAGGCAAAGCTGTCTTTAAAGCACATTGTCCTTACAAAGACCTAGACATCATTTTTAAAGGAAAGTTTATGCATTTTGAGTTGATTGAGCAGATTTTTGATTTGATTGACAGCAAAAAGTTGGTGAATGTTTTTATTATTAAAAGTAAGAAAAGTTTTAGAGATTGTGAGAATAAATGATACATTTAATTTTAATTTGATTTAATTTTTACATTCACATGAAAAAAGATCATAATTCAGATCAACTTCATAAATACTTGCAAAATGCTTGAATCTAAATGCTATTTGTTATTTTATTTTACTTTATTGTTCTTCATGTACAATTTCTTTTGTATCTTGTTCAATTTTGTAGTAGTTCGGACAATTAGTAAATGTAAATTTTTAAACTTGATTAATTAAGTTAGTACACTGATCACACAAAGTTATCTGCCAATTTGTTGGATTTCCAAAGACTAAATGGTTTTCAAATTAATTGAGGGCACTTGAAGTACCTTCCTTTGAATGACAATGACATTTAATTGGTGTAAGATTCGTGCAATAGTAGTTCCTCTTCACCCACAATTAAAAATTAACACATGAACAATTTTATAATAATTATTCGATTTTATTTATAATTAATTACATTATATTAAAACAGTTTACATAAAAAAATATCTGAATTTCTTCAAATCAAGTGAGATCACATCACCTGGTCCTCGTCACCCTCCACATTCTGCTCCCCCAACCACCCACCTTGTTCTTCCTCACCCCCCACCACCCCCTCTTCTCCCCCTTGCTCCTCAGCCTCCACCACCTTATCATTAGCCCTT
>JAQFXM010008277.1:0-10861 GCA_034693345.1 Entomobrya multifasciata | reverse complement strand
TATGATTTTAAAAAGTCATGTTACAAGGATAATAGTATTTATAGTACAACGAGTTTGGTAAAACTGTAAAAGCTTTACAATCTGGGAAAGCATTCACACCAGCACTGTCCATCAATACATTTGGGTTCACAATCTGGAGCAAGGTAATTATTCCGCTTACAAGAAATTGCGCATTTATACTTGGAGCAAGAATCATCTTCTGTCAGTGAATCCTTGACCGCTGTTACTATATTCTTGCGCTTGCTACTATCCTTAACTGGTGTATCATTAATGGAGCGTCGTCTTCTCGTCGTCTTGATGGTAGTGGGCTCCAAATCATCTTCATTATCCGGAACAGTTGTTCCAGCATCGGTATCTGTTGAGCTTGAGACATCTGAAGGTATTTGAGCAGCTGTCGGGATGGAGGAACCGGAAGCCTTCAATGTGGCTCCCACAATGTGGTCCGAAGGAGTCAAAATGCTTGGTGAAATAGGTTGTCCATTGGATCCAAATAAACTAGCTGTTGAGCGAACTGGAAACTGTTCATGGGTTGGATTGCTATGTGCGGCCACTGCATTTAAAGTTGTGGGGGATGAAGCGGGGTAGAACTGATTATTGTTGTACATGGCTTGATATGAGGCGGATGATGGAAGTGGTGTCCATTGCTGTTGTTTTTGTTGTTGAACCTGAGGCTGTGGTTGAGGCTGTTGCTGAAGGTATTGATGTTGGGGATACAATTGCTGATAGTCTGGACGAGGGGGTGTGTATGGTTTTGGGGTAGTTCGGGGAGCAGGTGTTGCTGGAGCAGTGGAATGGAAAATGGCGGTGATGGGTTCTGAAATTGTGATACATTGTCATATTGGGCAATTAGGAATAAAATTGGGGCAATACGAGATTATGAATTTTTCTAAAATAAACTAATAAATTGTACCTTGCTGGACTGCTGACAATGGAATTCCGAAGCATGAACAAGCTGTGGACGTTGTATTGCAGAGACCGTACCACGCCCTGATTTCCACGGTGCAGAAAAAATGACACATTCGCGTGGAAGCATCTGAGCCGTCACATTCCAGTAAAACGGGTCCTGCAGACTGAGGTTGATTCTGCTGCTGATTGGATTGACTTTGACCTCCAGTGATGCTGTTACCATTTCCATTATAGTTGTTATACTGCGCATTTGGCATGGATTGGGAGTTCACGTACTTGACTCCATTGAACGTAGGGCGGGGTGTGGTTGACGGTGTTGGAGGTACGGGATTGCGTTGCTCAATAAATCGAACTGGAACAAAAACAAAATGAATCACAAAATAAGGAGCAATGACAATGAGAGAAAATGCCATCAAACTTGGCAGTTAATTCTCACCTTTCACGGCATAGTTATCTGGAGTAATGCAAATGCATGATGCCATATCTCTTCCACATCGGGCGCTAACAGTTTCAGGATTGGTAGATGAACAGTATGCCTTGCAAAAGCTTTCATCTTTGCAACGATCTTCTGCTGACGCTATGCAGAATAATGGAAAATGGGAACAATTAAAATAGCATTTATGGTTTTTTGAAAAGAAAAGAAAATGAAATTAAACTATTTTTCGTGTAAAAACTGTGTGACAATCATACCAGCAGCGGAAATAGCAGCGACAAACAGAAGTACAAAGGAAAGGGGACAGCAGACCAGGCCATTCGCAAGTAGCCCCATTTTTGCCCCTTTCTAAAACTTGGATTTCACTAGAAACTCGGAGGAATTTAGCTGTTCGTAGATGATTTTTTAAAAACTATTTGGTTTTAATTCAGGATTTGATAATTACAAGAAGGTAGTGTAAGAAAGACTGTTCTCCCTCAATATCAGTTGCCAACTGAAGGAATAAGCTATCTGAATATTTCTGGAGAATGGTGTCTACAAATTTAAGAACGTATATAACGTGATAATAAAAAATATCCATGCATTTTGGGTACAAAACCCACATTATATTATTCTCTTTCTTTAGCATCATCAAACAAATATGAAAAACATCTTTTAACCTGAAACCGAAACCTAAAAAAATATTGCTTCCTGGTTATTATGCACGAAAAGGGTTCTTTCTGGGTCTGGGTCAAGGAAGGGAAATTCCAAAAATCTCAGTGATATAGAATACCACCCAAGCAGGAAGACTTGCTTTTTTATTTCAATGCCAAAGCCAAACTTTATCCTTTTCTCTATCTTTGTCCTTCAATTTGATCTTCGAAAAGTCCCCTTCCTTGTTTTGATCTTCAATCTTAAAAATATGAATCCTCTGTAGACCTTGAACACACCCACACCCCTTACTGGGTCCAGTGGACTCTTTTAAAGTCTAGAGTCTAGATCAAGGCGACATGAATGAAGCAAGTACTTTTTCGTCCCATTATCCAGCAAAAATATTTTCAACATTTTGTTTGAAGATTCTGGAAATTCCAAGCAGGTGTGATGTGATAAGTGAAATGACAAAAACAGTAAAAGTTGAACACTTTTAAAAAGAGCTTTATTTTCTGTATTCTGCGATATGTTCTTTGCATGGCATGCCATAAGTATAATGAGCATGTTTACGAGTACCTGACCTAATAATTAATAAAAACGATTTTAATCCCTTGAAATTCCAAACCATTTTGACTGACACATTTAGCGGAACGAGGACCAATAGGGTGATGCGTTATGCCAAGCACTTAATAAAAGCCAGTTAAATTAACTCAAAGAATATAGTATATTTAAACTTCATTTAATTGCTTGTCGTATTGTTTTCGAACATAACATTGCTACATTACGTCAAAACATTGTAATTGCTAAACGTATAAAATTTGTATTTCAATGACACTTCTAGATAATCTATTCTTCAAAATCAACAAAGATAAAGTTAAATTTACTGCTGCTGAGCCTCCTTTTGTAGGTAGTCAGGAATAGCCTTGGCCTCTACTCTAGTGACTTTGAGACCCACACCCTCAGGTAAATTTCTTTCAATGTACTCCAGAAAAGTGTCTGCTGTTGACGAGGTCAGTTTGTGAAAAGTGAGGAAACGATGATGTGTTCTTACTTCGTATTGAACTTGATGTTTCTTATGTACAAAAGCAGACTTGAGTAAAGGGAATCGCATCTTATCGGATGTCTTTGGGGACCAGCATTTACCCACTTGAATTCCCAAATGGGTAGCAGCACTAACAACGAGCCACTGGTAGCTGTCTAAAACTGAAGGTTCATAAGCAAGAACCTCCAGTTCAATTACTTTATATAATTTATCAAGTTTGTTGTCAGCGTCAGTCTCTTCCTGTTCGGATGGAAGGGGTTCTCCGGTTTGGGATTTGGAAACTGCAGGTGCTTCCGAATCGGAAGATTCCTCAGATGAGATTTCTTCATTGACTTTTTCAGCTACTTCGACAGAGTCTGCAAGCTTTTCCTCTGATGACTTTTGCTTATCCGACGGCGGAGGGGCCTCAGATGAATACATCATTCTATCGTGCGCAATTAATGATTGATTCCAGGATAACTTCGAAGGCACGGTTAGATTTGATCTGGACAAAGTAATACAACTACTCTGGTTTCTGGGGAGAGGTCTCATGGATAATATGGGAGCAGTATGAAAGGACTTCTTAGCTTGGGAAAAGCACTGCCACAGGAACTGCTTCCGGGAAATTAGTTTTGCCATTGTATCCATTACTCTAATCCACTCGGTTAGTTGGAGCCGAATAATTTTAGATGTTCAGTTCCATTCACAGTTCCAAATTTCCTTAAAATCAAAGACAAGAGACCATTTTAACAATCATTAATTAGCGCTAACATAACTTTTCTCCACAAACCGGTATACATATTTTATCTTGAAAAACTACTCTTGAAATTCGTAACATAATAAGTGCGGAATCTTAGTCGTGGTTCCGTAAACATGCACTTACCTTTTTTTAATAGTAGAGATTGTAGTTAGAAAATTTCAATACCAAAAACAAAACTGTATTTTCGAAAGTTTTTGAACATGTGACTGCCGTACATCAAACTTGTTCATTTGCTAGCATGCATGCTGCCGCTGCCTGTTTGTTCATTTGGATATGTGCAATCGCATTGCAGTGGGTTTTGTTTTGGTCTTTGGAAGAGCTGCTGCTGAAGCTGAAGTGCTAAACTATCACAGGCACTAGGCACAGCTTTTCCGGGAATGAGTCACGTGACCCCATGCTGAATACTTTCATTAACTTTCAACAGTTAAAATTGGATGAATTTGGCCAGCTAGTTAATTTATCAATGTCCAACCAATGAAGCGTCTCATTACTGTATATATCCATAAAGTTAATTATTATGCCATGAAAAAATCATTTTAATGCCATATCGTGCGAAAAATGCCACAAAATGCTTCAATGCAAATACCCAAAGAGAATTAAGTACACAAGAAACTTGTATAGTCATTGTTTAAACGAAACTTTACATTTTAGCGAAGTTTACTAGGTTTTATTTACTAAAGGAAGTACAAGCTTCCATCATCATCGCTTCCACAACTATAATACACAAGTTGACTCCAAATCATTTTACTTTTATCATATTACATCCATCAGGTTCTCTGACACCCAGAAAAAAAGAAAATTTGTTGAATGTTCTAAGAAGAAATGTATGATTAATAATTATACTACATCTTTAAATTTTTCCTGCGAAGGTGCCTTCTTCAAGTTGAGTCTCCCATTTCTCAACCCATGCGAATGGACACAAGGAGGTGTAGACCTTCTTAAAGTACTGGCAGGGAGCGTAGTCATCTCCTCGCAGTTTCACGCATCGCTTGTAATCCAAGAAACTGACGTAGCAGTGCCTGTGAAAAAAATAAAACAAAAACATTGTCAATTAATATCCCATTTTCAACTCAAAATTTCATACTAATCAAAATAATCTAGTTTTTTAACTTACTTGGTTTGATTTTGATTGGGAAATCTGGGATCGAAGGGAGCAGTGGTTAATTCTGGTTCGCCCATTGCAATTGCAGCTGCTGCTGGAGGCATAACACCTCAACCTGCTTTAAAAACAAAAAAACACATACATTAAAGACACATTTTTAATCAGCGAACTAATTTGAGAACACACTTAATTTTCGGATTTGTTTTCGTAACGCATAGAAGTCGCATAAATGAACGTGAGAACCAATATTGAATTTATAATTTATGCTATGTTATGTATTTCGCAAAAAACAATCATCAATCACAAAACTTTACTAGTATGTACATAATACACAAAACTCGCCCGCTGTTTGAAATTTTATAACTTCTGCTTGTCTAGTCTGGTTAATTGCACTTAAATATCTGACTTAATGTTTCCGAAACTAATCATCTGATCACTCTTGTAATCAGATGATCAAGATCACCTTCACCATATACAAAGGTAATTCACCTTCTGTTTGTTAATAATTTATGCTAAAAAACCTTGATCTTATAAAGCCGATCCTACAAAAAATTAGTTTCAAAGAATAATGAAAAAGTGTATTTTAAGTATAAACAGTTAAACTTACCTACTTTTTAAAATTAATTAAAGTTTTCGGGTCACGAAAATGGAGAAATATGGATTTTGCTACAATCAAAGTAATGGAGTACTTCCCTTTTTTCCAAAGGATGAATGAAGAACTGCTGATTCTCATACACTCAACAAAACAAGAGCACATACATTGATTCATACACATGCACACATACAGATACACACAGAGCACATAGCACATGTATTTAAAAAGTATGTCTCGATATCTTTTCCATGTTATTTGCTCATCTATGAACTCAATTCAATATTCGAGTAAAAGCCTATAATAAACACTGCAGCTTTTATATCAATCAACTTTGTTGCTTCGCGTTTTCAACTAGCCCGATAGAATGTGCTGTATGCATTTTAAAATTAATTCGCTTGCCTTTCGTTTCACTCGTTTCAGTGTTAGTCAATTAAATGTGTAGTCAATCAAAGATAACTATAAGCATCTTAGTTTTTCATGATTGTTGCTGATTCTTCGTTTCACATTAAATATTATTTCGATCTTGACTGCAGCTCTTCTGTGGAAACCGGAAGTGTCATTAAATTCTTGTATTTAACAATTTGTAACACAAATACAGCTGAAGCCAAACAATTAAATTAACTTTATTAGCTTAATGTTAAATCAAAAACAATTAATTAAATGATATGATATGCTGGGATTATGTATAATTTATAATATGAAATCATTAGAGTTCTCGATGTAACACTAGCCACTCTTTTTTACTAACAATTAAAAAGCTGCCTACAATTAAATGTTTAATTTAATTTTAATTGATTTCCAACCTTAAATGGTCCAATAAAAATACTGTTGGCAAAGATTGAAACGTTTATGTTATCGAAATTAACTTTTTAATCGTTTTTATCATGAAATACAAATCTGACAAAGCTTGTCACTTAATATTACTCTGCTTTATTACGAGAAAAGAGTTGAGATTAAGTTTACTAAAGTTCTTTAGCATTTAGCCCTTTCCACTGCTCATTAGTCGTTCATAAGTAAACTATAAGTTTACTGAGAATGTTCAGGGTGCATAGAAATCTTGCTTCTTGAATGTAACACCAACACGTACACACGTGTGATCTATGATTCATGATGCAATTATTTTTTAGCAAACATTGGAGGTTTAAAATTGACCTTTTTTCATGTTAATGAATAGTATTGATGAAAATGATGAATGCAATCGCCCTTTTCGATAAACTTTGGGAACTAATGTTTATATTCAGGGAAATAAAATCTTTCACAGAAAATGATAACGTTTTTTACGTATTTTATTAAAGCTTCTTACTGAGTATGTATGTAATAAAACAATTTTCATGGAAAGCGAATGATTTTTTTATTTACGGACTATGTCTTATGATGATGGACTGGACAACCTTTTTTCACAATCATAAATTGTGATTTACATGACAAGTTCAATCGCCCCATGCTTGAACATTCATAGTATGAATTTCATACTTTTATGTTACACAACAAAAGAAAGTCATAAATATGCCTCAAAAAAATTATTTAATGACCAGTATTTATTGACGACATTAAGACTGCTTAACAGTGGAACTAGATTTGTTCAGTAATGGAATTATTATAAAAACCTTTTAACCATGAATCCACTTTCTAGATGGTGCCAGTTGCCATATTTGATAGGCATTTTAATTATAATTAATTATCCCTTCTGTAAAGCATGGGACGTTTCATCCCCAGAACATGGTAGTAAACAGTGTGGAGAGCTTTATTTTCAGCCCGCATACAAAGGGTCTCCCCTTCCTATCAAGGATGATGAACAATTTTCAGATTTGAGTGATATTCTTCATTATTTTAACATTGAAAAAGAAAATACCAGACAAAGCTTGGCAGAAGATGACGTTTCTGGAAATGAAACAGTGCAAACATCAAAGCCTGATCCTATATCGTTTCGTGTTCGGGAAGGGTGCAGGCTTAGAATATCACCAACTAATTATTTGAAGGATGATGTCCACGTGTTTTCTGAAGAAATTGAAGCTTTGGACGAGTTTGTCCCAGGTTCAGCTGCATGTGAATGTCCAAAGGTACTGATTTTACCTAAATATGTTTGTAATTATTGTAAGGAATTATTTTAATTTTTTGAGATACATTTTGGAACTTTCTCCAGGTCTGCAAATGTGAAGACAATAAGCTCCGTCGATCAGAGTGTGCTCGGGCTTATCTTGATGATGATTGCACTAACTGCAAAGCGCTTTTTACAACAATGAAGCCAAGTAAAAGTTGGAACAAGTTTCCAGAAAGGTGGTCATCTTCCGTGAACACAATTGTTTTAAAGGACGGTTGTGATGTTTCATTGAGAAATGTAGGAGACAGTAAAACACGTAGTTTCTCATCTAAGACTCAGCGTATTATAAAGGTGAGTTTGAGTAAAAGCAAAAAATATATATAATTAAGTCATCTCTTAAGAATATGAATTAATAATAAAAATTTGTTTTGTAGGACATACAACAACTAGGCACTATTACCCAGTTTCTTTGCAAATGTTCAGAAACTGCACAGTCCCAGGAGCCTGCGCAAAATACAAGACCACCAAACGAAAACGGTAAGAAGTCTAGGATAAATGCTGAATTCACGTGTCATTTTCGTTTTACTATCCTAATTCATTAATTATGTTCATTTGTACCATTTTTGAAGATCCTCCTCTCTTAAACATTCCAAAATCAAAAGGAGGAATTAACACATTGTTATTCAATGATGAATTAAAAACACATCCAGGGCTAATGGCAGCCTTGCAATCACTCAGAAACAAGAGGAGCTCAAAAAATGCGTATATTTTACTGCTGGGTTTAACTGGAAGTGGGAAATCGTCAGCGGTAAGCGAAACCAAAAGAAGAGTTTTATTTGACAATTAAAAAATCAATGCATATTTTTTAAAGAAAACATTAAGCTAAAAGCTAAATATAATATGGAATTCTTCAGGTAAACCTTCTCTTTGATCATCCGAACATCACAAAGGTCGGTGATTTTGTGTCTACAACCTCTGATATCCTTCAATTTTCCATTCCTGTGTCAGTTCCAGAACTTGGAATGAACAACACTGCACTCCACGTGATTGACACTCCAGGAATAGCTGATACTCGTGGAATAGCAGAGGACGCTAGATTTCTTGCATCCCTAGACGACTTTCTCAGTAAACATGAAGATCTCCGCAGAAATCTCCCTAACGTTGTTCTAATATTTTCAAAATTCTCTGATAATCGTTATCGCGGAGATGGAGCTAATTTTGTCAAAATGCTTCGCACAATAGATTTGTTCAAGGACAAAATCATTGATAAGAAAGCCACAAATGTGGTTTTTGTATTGACTCACTACATGTCAGAAACAAAAGATATTACAAGAGACCCCAGCGAACGAATTCAGAGTATTCGCAACGTAATTCAAGAATTCAGCACACTTCCCCGACCAATTCATATTGTTCTGGCTGAAAACAAGCCAGAAGAAAGTCATCTTCCCAGTATTAACGGATTTTATCGCTTACCAAATGGGGAATTCTATCCCAAAAATTTATTTGATCAAATGCAGAGAAACCTTGTCAATAGCGGCGACCCAGTTGGTAACGCCATCATTCAATCCGCATTTTCAAATTCTGACAACTTCCAAATTTTTGGCAAACGTACTCGCCTACTCCACAAGTCCAATGCCAAAGTGACCAAATATTTGGGTTTATTGGCTTCCTTCAACATTCCCGTTTCTGGAACTGAAGTGTCTACTGAACTAAATAAAGCTTATGAACAATTGGATCCCGAACTGAAATCCAAATATTCAGATGCTCTAAATATTCTCCAACGATCTCTCTTCGTCCGCAACATTCTTCAATTATCCGATCTTCCTCAGTCAACTCCAGAAACACTAAAACTTTTAGAAAACATTCAAATTAATCCAGCAACTATTCAACTATTACAAAATGGATTAAATATAACAGTTCCAGAATTTAAAGGCGATTATATTGTAGGATCCGGTTACTCCCTAATCTCAGATAGCATTTTACCTTCCAAAATATTCAACACTGAAATAAATACAAATGACCTGCCTTCTGACTTACTTTTTAGAATACCGAGTGCTTATCAAGTAGGATTATTGAATCAATTAGATAATCAATTTCAAGTTGTCACAAAAATGCCAGATTTTATTAAACATCGAATGAATTCATTAGGATTGAGTGAGAATACAATACCATTTAGCGAGTATAAATCATTGCCAGCGGAGCACCCAGGTTTTAATTTAATTTCTCTTTTGGAGGATTCCTCCACCTCTGAAGAACCACAGGAAATAGTATGGAATAGTCTAACAGCTACAGTAGATTATCACACTTTTTATCTAAGTTTAAGTACACATTCAACATTTTCTGATGAGTTTTCAACAATATTGGGGCAACTTGAGAAACTAGATTTAAACGACCCCACTAATGTTGCAAATTGGCAACAATTTTTTGAAAGATATGGAACACACGTTGTTACTAACGCTTATGGTGGTGGAAGTATAAAAGTAACTGTAAAACTATTAGAAGCAGAGGAAGAAAAAAGTAACAATGAAAAATTTGCAATTCTTGGTGACACAATGGCTAATGTTATGCAAGAACTAGCAAATGAATTGATAGGAAAGGATGCTCGTTACGAGCCGCCAGAAGGTGTAACATATTCCTTTTCCCAGAAAGGGGGAGATCATAAATATTACTGGTCAAATTTTTCCGAGTTGGGTGACACGAAGAATATAGATGAATGGAGGGATTCATTAAAATATGAACCAATTGTGTTGACATCGAAATTACAGTTGGTTCCAATTAGCGAGATTGTAAAAGAATTGCAGGGGAATCAGGACTTGAGTTTTTTGATTGAAGAAGCTGCTGCGACATTAATGAATGCTTCACTTATCTACATTCCAGTGCAGAGATTAGATAATGATGAAGACTCTCCTGACGCGAGAGACAGGCTAAATGCTGGAACAGGCCGTGGGGCTGGTGATTTTGAATCTATGCAGGAATTTTCGAACATGTTCAAAATGATTTCTGAGAGTAATCAGCAAATGCAACAGCAATTGGCTGTTATTATGGAAGAATCTCAAAGGAAAAGGGAGGAACAGGAAGTGAAATACCAACAGGAGTTTTTGATATTGAGACAGGAAGAGGCGGAGAAAGAGCGACTCCGAATAGAACAGCAGCGACATGATGAAATGATACAAATTGAAAGGGAAAGGCAAGAAATGGAGAGATTAGCAAAGGAAAATGCTTTGAGAGCTCAGATGGAACAGAATCAGATGCAATTGGAAATGCAGCAAAGGCTGGCGATGGAGGAAATTCGTTCGAAAAATGAACAAACAATGTTGAACTTTTTAAACATGGAAAATGAAAGGAGAAATCAAATTGCAATGAATAGTAAAGG
>JAQFXM010008276.1:0-10862 GCA_034693345.1 Entomobrya multifasciata | reverse complement strand
TTGGCCCTTGGAGGGCTCCGCAGATTGAGTTTCCGTTACCCCGGAGAGAGTTGGCCCCTGGAGGGCTCCGCAGCTGGAGTTTCCGTTACCCCGGAGAGGGTTGGCCGTAGGGGGCTCCGTGACTGGAGTTTCCGTTGCCCCGGCTGAGGGTGGGCCCCTGGAAGGCTCAGTGGCTGGAGTTTTCGTTGCCCACGAGAGGGTTGGCCTTTAGAGGGTTCCGCAGCTGGGTTTTTCGTTACACCCGAGGGGGTTGGATATTTGAGTGCTGAAGTTTCCGTATTTCTTGAGTCTCTGGAATTTTGCTGTCCACTGCTGTCCTTAGGGTCATGTTGATGTTAGTTTCCCATTTTCAAGGATTATGGCGGTATTAATTAGACGTTTAATGTGGGATCGGGCTCTGGGTGGAATTTCATTACCTACTGATGGAGGGGTTGGGTTCTGCCGGGCTCTGTGGCTGGAGTTTCCGTTACCCACTGATGGAGGGTTTGGGCTCTGCCGGGCTCTGTGGCTGGAGTTTCCGTTACCCACTGATGGAGGGATTCGGCTCTGGTGGGCTCCGTGGCTAGACCTATGGTTGACTGTTGACTGGTTGCAGCTAGCAGGCTTCTTCTTCGTTTGTTTTCATACGTACGAGAAGTAATGGTTGTCTGGCTGGTTCCTCCGTGCGTGTGGCTGAGGTGCAGTCTTTTAGCATTAGATTATATGCGGAGTTGGAGAATGATAGTCAGGTTAATTTTGGCAATATGATACTGATACGATTGTGGCACATCTAACTTGCCAGCATGAAAATGTTCCTGTAGTAAGCCATAATTTCAACTAGTACTGTACTGTAAGCAGAAAATAAAGAAGTTCTAAACTTCAAAGTCAGTAGAAAGTACTTGATGGACTACTCTGTACAATGCTTACAGTACTGCACTGGTTAATTTGTCTTCTTTTTTTGAAATGATCATGATTTATGATTAATATGATGGTGCGATATGAATGTTTATTTCAATATTAGCTTATGATTATTAGTCATTTTATGTACACTATACAGTCGTATTTCCATGATGTAGAAAAATGTATATATTAATTGATTTACTTAATTGTAAATGCAATTTCATGTCTGGACGAAAATCAAATACAGCGTATGACTAAATATTTTATCAGTGTTGATATTTCTTACACATTTACAAATTATACGTACATATGAAGTAAAGTGTTACAATTATGATTAATATATATGCAAAAAAAATAGGTAATTTATTATTGATTTTTCAAGAGGAAGCTCAAATCAGTGCCTGTTGGAATTTCGGCCGTTTCCTTTCCCCTAAAAATTAATATACAGAATAGCATCATAATTATAAATGATGAAAACATTGATAACCATTTCAATTGATTATTTTATTCGAATAATTGATTTACTGAATGAAAAGGCGAGCCGAGTGAATTCCTCCAACAGTCGCAATATCTCCAATAACGTGAAGAAAATTTCCCTCACGCAATCCTAATACTGGTGGTTTGTCTGGTAGCATATGATACTCTTTAATCCGAGTTTCTCTAGTTTCCCCCATGTGTTTGCTGTCCACGGGAGCGTCAATGTAATGAGGATTGATATTAAAAGGGACTAATCCCAGTGCATCAAAAGAAACACAATGAACAATCGGCATATCATTTGTTGTACAAATATTGACTGTAGCCATATTTGTTCCAGCACTGCTTCCCAAGTATGGCACTCCATCCTAAAATTTAAAATTAGAAATACATGTAAAACATTAAACGTTTTAAATGTTTCCAAAATGTTATCAGCAGATGAATAAAGATGTTTTCATTTAGTCTAAAGATTGAAAGTTGTTTTACGACATAATACGAGTTGAAATTTTAAAGAACTTGAACTCAATGTCTACTTACCTCTAAAACTCGCTTGCGAATAGCACTAAGAAGATTACCTTCCTGTAAACGCTTAAGAAGCAAAAATGTGTTTCCTCCTCCAATGAATATGCTTTCAGCGTTATTCACCGCTTCAAGTGGATCTGCCGCTTCATTTAATCCGGTAACTTGAAAGCCTTATTAAAAAAATCGACACACGAGTTAGATTGCAATGAAACTCGAAAGAAGAAAGTAGTGAAGAAAGTTAAAATGAAGACTTCATCTAATTTACCCCATTTAGATAGCTCATTTCGCACTTTCGCCGTGTACCCTTCCATGGACTCCGGATTCGCGTACGGAATGAACAGTACTTGCTTCACTCCATTTCTGTAAAAGGGGAATTTCGTTGTGCTTATAATATGGAGAACAAGAAGTTGGTAACATGAACAAAGAAAAAATGGTGCATATGTATCCTATGCAATATTTTTCGTTGTGTAAACTTACTTGGAAAAGAATTCATTTATGTATTCTCTGGCATACTCCAAAAAACCGGAACCATGAACTGTCGAGCAGGATAGTAGCAATAGTTTTCTCTTCATATTTGCACTGGTGGATACCGATGGGGCGATGGGGTCAAGGGTCAATTCAATGTGTCACTTGACTTCCCGGTTTCTAAATACACAGAACAATGTATTATCTTAATAGGTATTTATTAAAAAAGGATAACAGGTAGGGCAAGGTAGAATAGGCAGATGCTTAATACTCAATGTCTATGTGAAAAAATCTGGAGAGAATGTTTGCGAAAAGTCATTTCAATTAGCAAGACTGACAAATAATGAGTAAGTTTAATTTTCTGCCATGATTCTTGAAACTAAAATTTTCCAATGAAATTGGCAGTTGTTTTAGTAATCTCAAATTTTCAATGTGGTAGTGATTTTTTAAGTATTGCCATGCCCTGCAACTACGACGCAGTAAAGGGCTAACATTCTATCTTTAACCCTTTCAACGTTTTCGTAATTCGTCTTTTTAGTTGACTTGCTCTCTTACGTTACATTCTTGCACGTACATGAGTTACTTACTGAAAAATATTGTTTCCTTCCTATCACAAAATCCTAATGAGGTGTAAGAGTATAGTGCAAACTCAATACAGGTTACCTTTGGAGTCTTTTGAGTAAATGAGTAAAAGAAATTTACAATCTGGAGATTGTACTGCTTTTATTATTAGTGTCCTATTTAGTTTAGTTGCTTGAATGAATGTGACAAACAAAACAAGTGTCTACATTACTTCAATCTCAAGCCTTCAGTTTCAGTCATAGTCATAACTCTCGTCAAGTCGTCAGTCACACAAAAAGCACTTGCACTTCGTGTGATCTTGTTTACAGAAGAAGCAGATGTGTAAGTTGCCGGCATTAACTCTTTTATCATGACTATGACTGACACAAAATGTTATGCTTTACTACAACTAAACATACCACTAATAGTTCAAGAGCAACAACAAGTATTGAAAACTTTCCATGCATGCGAAGATCATGTTTGTGGAAATATTAATGGTTCCAAAATGCATAACATAGCCTTTACATAACAAAGCAAGATAATTAAGTTTGAGGTGCTTGTCTGTCTGTCTGGAAGCTCGATACTTTGTACTTTGAACAATATCTTGACTCTTGACTCTGGAATAGGTGGTTTTACAACTCAAATCAGACATAAAGCTAGATTACTCCGCTCCACTATTTGGTATAGATGTTTTAGAGATTTTTTAAATCCAGAAATTGTTTCCAAAATGTTCCTAATGCACTTAAAATACTAATCTATTTATAAGTTCAAAAAGCTCTTGACAAATGCATTGCAAGGTCGGGATGTCCGAATGATTTATTTTCGTTCCGCGTCATCCGTGATGTATTCAACAGAATTTCTCACATTTTCAGCTATTTATACATGCTTCTTCTTGCTTCATCTTAACTTAATTCGTTTTCGGTTTTGTACGATTTCTTAGTGTTCACTGTTCAATCATCAAACTCTCAGTTTCAGTAATCAAGGCATATTTACATAGGCATATTTTTCTATTTATAGATGCTATGTTGGATCTGCCAATTTTGTTTGTTTTCAAAATAAATACATGTCAACTATCAAATTTATATAGCTGTTACAAGTACAAACACGATAGTTTGGAAAACGTGGAGTTTTCAAAGTACACAAATGTGCATTGTTAGCTCCTAATTACCGGAGAACTACATCTTAATGGAAAAGCTGATAAAGTGGTTACCGATAACCTTTCCACAGATAGAATCCCATTTAAGCCGTTTTGCTCTCATTAGAAGTTATTTAGTTACGTGACAAAGTAACGTACCTAACTGCTCGCTTGTATAGAAAAAAATTGTTACTCGTAAATTCTGTACATGCACATATTATGTAAACTTTCAACAACTATTATGTTGGAAGATACGCACACACTGCTGATGATCCTGAAAGTATGGGAAATCTATGTTTCATGAGTGCATATGTTTACAACGAAGCAAAGTCAAGGTCAGGAAACCGGACTAAAAATTCATGTATTGCTCAAATTGAAACTGAACCTGTATGAAATCTTTGAATCTCAAGAGTATAGTTTTCCAGAGATATGATATGCAGTGCAAATACGAAACGAAGTTATCCTACTTATCTAATGTAATGATAATTTGACATTGAAATGAACATAGATGACAAGACAACTGAGGAAAAAATATGTGTTGGTGGCTTTCGTTTCGTAGATTAATTTATTTGAGTTGACTGGTCCAAACTTTGGCTTGTTCCAGAACTGGAATCTGAGTGTATAACGCCAGAATAAAGTAAATGTTGAACATTTTTAGTCTTTCTGTTTTTATAGGACAAGTACTGGAAGGTTTTGATATTGTAACTTGATGCTTTTCACTTTCATTCAACGATACAACTTGAAATGAGATGAAATGGGATGGCCAATGTTGCTTTCTCGTATGTCACATTTTGCTTTGAAGCACGTGAGTGGAAAGATATCTATTTCATTACCTCTATGTTCTCCGGCTGCAAACAGTTTCCTCGTGGGTTCATTTAGATCACTGAGCAGTATGGAATCTTTTGTTGGAAAGGTTATAAATAAAATATTTAATTTTCACTTTAAAAAATTCGCATCGCATTTAAAAATATAACAAAATCATGTTTAATCTTTAACGGTGCGCATTGTACTATGAGACTATGAGTAACTTCTACATTTTCCTTCCTTATGGAAAGGATAAGTAAACGGGAAAATCATTGAACACAAAATTTTGGGGAAAGCATTTTGAAGTAGGTCATAGATAAAAGACTCCAAGCTGATTTAGTGTAGGAATCTTGTTCTTTTGTACTTATACTAATTAAATATAGGCCAAACCCTAGTATCTTATTGCACCCCAAAAAGAAGCGTTTGAATATCAAATTAATAATAACTTTTATTCTGCGTTTAGACTTTCAATATTTAAATCTAGTGAAACTACTATTTGACAAGAGCGTTTTGTTCTTTTTTACTTATGAAGTAACGCTAAAGACTTGTATTTTTTATTTATAGACGATCAAATGCCGTGCAGCAGTAGCGTGGGAGGCAAAGAAGCCACTTGTCATAGAAGAGGTAGAAGTGGCCCCTCCAAAAGCTGGAGAGGTTCGTGTTAAAATCGTTGCAACTGGTGTATGTCATACTGACGCTTACACTCTGGATGGTCACGATCCTGAGGGTATCTTTCCTGTGATTTTGGGCCATGAAGGAGCAGGACTTGTAGAAAGTGTAGGAGAAGGTGTTTCAAGTTTCAAACCTGGAGATCATGTGGTTCCAACATACATTCCACAATGCTACGGCTGTAAATTCTGCAAATCGAAGAAGACAAATCTCTGCAGCAAAATTCGAATTACTCAGGTAGCAAGATTTGACATCTGTAATAAAATGGTTGAATATTATAAGCCATATTCATGCATTACAATTTGTTCATATGAATTTTAGGGAAAGGGGGTGATGCCCGACGGAACCTCCAGGTTTACGTGCAAAGGTAAACCACTTTTCCATTTCATGGGAACTTCAACGTTTTCGGAATATACCGTTGTATCGGAAATGTCACTAGCCAAGGTCAACGAAAAGGCAGCTTTAGATAAGGTGTGTTTATTGGGATGTGGTATAAGCACTGGATATGGCGCTGCTTTAAATACAGCCAAAGTAGAAAAAGGTTCCACTGTCGGAATTTGGGGATTGGGAGCAGTGGGCCTTGCCGTCGCAATGGGTGCACGAGAAGCTGGTGCCTCAAGGATTATTGGGGTGGATATTAATCCAGATAAATTTGAACTTGGTATGCATTTTTTGGACGTGCAGACTTTGTTACGCAACCTCTTAAATAAAAAAAGCTTTTGCCAATCCGATTAAAACATTTTTTCTATTAATATTTCACAGCCAAGAAATTTGGATGCAACGAATTTGTCAACCCAACTGAACATGCCAAACCCATTCAAGACGTTCTTATTGAAATGACAGACGGTGGACTGGATTATACATTTGAATGCATTGGAAACGTCAAAACGATGGTTTGCCACAAACATTTCATTAAAAAACATGATTGAATATACAAGCGCACTTGAAAATTGTTAAAGTATTGAGTACATTAAAGTTGTCATACAAATATTTTAGCGTGCCGCTCTGGAAAGCTGTCACAAGGGATGGGGAGAAAGCATTATTATTGGTGTTGCTGGTGCTGGTCAAGAAATCTCAACTAGGCCATTCCAACTGGTAATTAACGACATAATAGAAAATTTTATACATAGTTAATGAATAAACTTTCGAGTATTTTTTAAACAACGCTGTTGGAATAAAAATAGGTAACTGGAAGAGTATGGAAAGGATCTGCCTTTGGCGGTTGGAAATCCAAAGATTCTGTCCCAAAGCTAGTAGAGGATTATATGAGTGGCAAGCTTCTTGTCGATGAATTTGTAACTGGAGAAATATCTTTAGATCAAATTAACGGAGCGTTTGATCTTATGCATGCTGGAAAAGGGTATGTTTAGCTTAAAATGATCAAAAAATAAAATAAAACGCTTTGAATTTTTTAATGAAGTGTTTTTTTTTGTTTTTAGACTAAGGACAGTTGTGACATTTTAATCAGCATAGACTTAAATACAAAACTGTTTCAAATAAATTTTTGATTTAAATATGTGTATTTGTTTTGAAACTGTGTACCATTACTATTATGTTTTCTTAATGAAGAAATAACAACTCAACAATTGAGATTGAGAATATCAATCTCTATGTAGTAGTCAATCTAATTTCCTCATATAGCCAATTTAAGAGGAATTCATTGGCGCATCCGGCTCTTTCCAGTAAACTGTATTGAAGTCTGGGTTCAGCAACTTAATAACCATTTGATCAACCAATCTTTGTGGCAATGCTCTATACAATCCATGAAATATATTTTCCATCCATGAAAAATCTCTATACACTGAAATCCTCCGAATATCATTTTCCAGAAGGTAAATAATTGATCGTCGATGATAATAAGTGTTTAGCGGTTTAACTGGCATTGTTTCAACTGGAGAAAATATCTCATGCTTTCGTTTCATAAAATTGTCAAAATATTCTCCGTAAAGATTCCTTTCAAAGTTGGACATGTCAGCCACCATTTGGTTGTATTGAGGTTGTAAATTCCAGAATAGGCCCGACTTCTGCGAAAAGCCACCTATTGGTAAAAGTCAATAAAATATATATCTTAATCTTGCTGAAAAATTACTTTATATGTATAAATTAATTTTTATGTGTAAGTTTCTTACGGGGCTGATAAATAGCGACGTTAATTCCATATTTTGCAACCTCAAAACGAAATGATTGCGCCCATACATTTAGCGCTGCTTTAGAAGCACAATAGGCGGATAAAAATGGGAGTGGATATTCCGAACAATCGCTGCTCACAACAATAATTCGAGCTAAGAACAAAAATTATCAGTATGAAATACTAAAGCACCAATTACATATTAGTTTTATAGCAATTTACCTTTATTTTCAAAGAGAAGAGTTCTCAACTCAGAGATAAGATTCACAGTGCCCCAAAAGTTCACCTGCATTTGTTGCTCCCATTGACGTTGAGTTTGCCAGAAGAATTCTCCCATTGTGCAAACGGCAGCATTTGACACCACTGCCCATAGGCCTATTGACTCAACAAGAGACACATTTTTAAATGTGTACTTTATATTTTAAACGAATTTAAAATTGAATGCCTCAACGATAATTGAAATTGACATACGTAATTTTCCTTGATACGTTTCCAAAATTTCCTTACAAAGGGTATGTAAGTTTTTTATGCTACTCATATCCGTCAAATCCAAACCGGCAACAGTTACCTGATCCCGGAACTGCCGTTTTAACTTTTGGGCACCTTCTCCATTTTCATTAAGACAACCAGCGACCACTCTATACCCTAGCTTACAGGCCCATACTGCGATAGAATAACCTAGTCCGGTATCACACCCTGTAATTATAATTAGACGATTGACTCGTTCTTTTTCTGTCTGTCGTGCTTTCGAATATGCAACGATTGTTTTAAAGGCATAATACGTCGATGCCACTCCAACTGCAAGCGCTCCTCGAGTAATTGCTTTTGAGGACACTGATGCTAACATTTTACAGCGCGTTTATATAGAAGTAATTTATAAATTTATAAATTTAACTCAAAAAACTGAAACCCGGCAGAGTAGTTTCCAGTATTGGGATTAGATTCACTTTTGTTGGACTCACAGCAAATGAAGAATTTGTTCCACTCCCACTGACGTCTTTTACTCTTCTAGTAATTCATCAAAATGTCCCTTACGTGTACATCTTCGGTCATGATACGACAGGTAAAAAGTTGCTTATTGTAATCTTGACAAAGTCCATGCATACCTGAAAATAAAACAACTGGAAATAATATATGAAGGTTTGGGTAAAAACTTGTAACATGACACCATGAAATGTGAGCAGATATCGTTGTCTGTATATGCATTATTTTTATTCTTATATTTATGCATTAAAAACCATTAAATGACAGTAAAGGTTTTTTAATCCTTGGAAATTTATATGCATGTACATTCCAGTATGTGGTATGCACTAGAGAAATATAGCAGACGGACGGACAATGACGGACATATGAACTTATCTGTTGAAAAAACGATTGTGTGCTTATAAAGCAAATTTTAGTGATGATGGAATTTAATATGAATTGGTTTTGAATTACAAATCAGCGATATTATAATTTCATGACATCCGGTATTTCAACATGAGTCTGTAAGAATACGCATGTAGTAATATGAAAATTACAAAACGACTTGTCTCTTTCTTTTGTACATGTCTTATTTTATTGGTAATTGTACACTAAACGAATGTCTATATTGTTTTCCAATTTCGACAAATATTACAAATTTATTTAGTCATTTGTACGCATTTTATGTACCCAAATTTGTGACTATAGCTTACTTTCGTGCGCAGGTAATACCTCTCTGAAAAAGTTTAATATGTCAGTTTGTTCTTCTTCTGAATTTATCGTGTGATTAAGCCCTGTGTATCTTTTGAAGGTCATACTCGATGGAAAATGCTTTTTCAAGATAACTGCCGTCTTCTCAGCCCGTTCAATTGCTATCATTTCATCTTCATCCCCGTGACATTGCAGTATTCTGACCTTTGGAACATTTTCCCAAGGAATGGACTTGCTTATCGGCAACCAAGTAGACAATGCTAAGATTCCAGCTAATTGGAGTTTAGAGGTGAGTGCAGCGTACAATGCTACTGCACCTCCTTGACTAAAGCCACCAAGTACTATTCGCCTCGCAGGAATTCCAGCTTTAACCTGTATCATTTAAAAAGAAAGGATTTTGTTACTTTTTACATAACAAATTTGAGGAGTAACTTTTTTCGTCAGTTCTTCTACCTCAGATTCGATAATTTCATTAATTGCAGCAGCTGCACTTTTAATTCCTGCTTCATCTTTTGGTTGATCCAATGGTCTAAGATTAAACCATGCAGGCATTGCCATCCCACCATTTAGTGTTACGCACTGAATTGGGCTGTTCTTCAGTAAAAAGGTTTATGTAAATCACATATTACTAGCCATTAACAGTAACGCTCAAAATATGTATTTGATTTTAAGACTGAAAATTACTTACGCACTTGGGCATATGATTTTCGCATATGGCGGACGAAACTCAGGTAGAATCTCAGCCCATGCCTGGCTAAATTTTATCAAAGCCAATTATTACTTCTTTAATCAATTAATTAATTAGTGAAAGGTAAACGAAATTTACCCAGAATCTCCTAGACCATGCAGAAATATTATCTATGAGAATAAAAAGTGCATGTGGTAAAAGTTACTTTAATATCATTTTGTGCAACGTAAAATACAATGAAAATTGTTCATGACTTTACCGTTGCCGTTTGCTTCACAGCGGCCGGTACCACCTGTGACGCGCGTAATGGAAGGCCCAGCATATTTAGTATCGTCTACCACCGTTGGGTTGGGAAACGGGTACCTTCAACCTTAGTTTGTATTTATGGAGATAGGTAAGAGTTTAAACGATCTCGCTGCAATATTTGCGCAGTACTTTGTCACTCTAGTACACTGACTTATACGTAGTCCCTAGTAAATGCAAAATGGGTTGATCAATTGCAAATTCTTACATATCTGTGAACTATGCTGTTAATTTAATTAGTACTATCATAAATCAGTTTCTATTTTTTAACAAAACATTTCGTTCAAACTAACATAAATGTTCTTTGCACAGATCTATACATATGAGTATAGAGATGGCTCAGATGTTTTCAATGTAACCACATATCACATTGTGTAAAACTCTTTCATGAGATGTGCTAATATGTAATATTGGCCACTAAAAGTCTTTGAAAGATCGTATTTGGACGCACTATAGCATTTATGTACACATGCATATGCAATTTAGAGCTCCAGATTAACTGGACATTCATACAATGCCTAATACTTATCTGATTTATGAATGTATTAAATTGTTTCTTG
>JAQFXM010008275.1:0-10862 GCA_034693345.1 Entomobrya multifasciata | reverse complement strand
CCACATACCAAATTTGAGCGAAATCGGTCAACGCGTTCTTGAGTTATCGTGCTGACGGACGGACAGACAGACAGACAGACAGACAGACAGACAAACATGATAAAGTCAATACTTGCTGAGCTTCGCTTTCAGCGGCGTAATAAGTAAAATGAAGAAATCCAACAAACGATTCTCTACTTTCAATTCACTTCTCCCCGATTCTGTTTTTATGTTTATTGCATTGTATTAGCCGTGCAGATTTTTTTAGCTGGTGTTGCTGGTGTGTTGTATTTTTTTTGGGTGCAGCGCTTGTCATGATAATGTTGATAATGCACAAAATGGCACAACTTCGAGAACAAAGTATTATACAGCTGTTGTTGTGAAGCAATTTTGTGTGTAGGTTTTTGAACACGGGGACAAGAAAAGAAATATAAGAAGGAGATTGACTTTCATGGATATATAAATATGTTTAAAATGATCCAATAATGTATATAATGTTGTGTTGCATTGCATTTTTGCAACCTTGTAGTAGAACGTAGAACTTTCTTTCGTGGCATAATATTTCGTGCGTGTAGGTACCCGTGTTGGTGTTCAATTTGCGAGCGACGTAGTTTTTTGCAAACTGTGTTGTGTGGATTGTGGATCATGTTATGTATGTGTCCAATGTTTTTGTTGCTGCTGCATTTTGGAATGTCCTACAGTCAACCTTTACGAGAATTTCATTTTAAAAATTAAGTTGAGGTAAAAGAGTTGTTGAGCAACTTCAACTTCTAGAGTTTTGTAGCAGTGCTTGTTGTTTTGTTGAATTGCAATGCAATATATGCACATCCAATGATCCTAAAGAATATAGAATTTTCCTGATGCAATTATTTCAAAATGGCCTGATGGAATGTATGGAATATTATTATGATTATTTTCTCAACACACCTAGCATACTAGCATACCTGTAATTTTGGGTGAAGTTGGTAGTAATAGCGAAATGAAAAATGTATGAATGTTTTGTGGGGATGGGAGCTGTTTCTGATGAGAGATGAAAGAATAACCCAGCTATATTCTCATGCATTATGGTCCCTCGCGTTTTTATGTTTTTGTTGCATGATCGACCTTGCTTTTTCTCCCAGAATGGTGAATTTAGCAATACCATTCCGAATAAATGGAAGAAAGGATCAGAGGAAGGGAATTGTATTTTAACTTAATGTTTAAAATTTATTTCAAGAAAGACTTCAGTTCTTAACCCTGTGAATTGAAGTCAGTTTTTTAAAGGAATGAATGGAATGATAATGTAAAATTCTTAAAATAGGAAAGCTTTTTTCAATGATGCTCATTAAATGTTATAACGAAGACAAGCATTTATGTAGACGGTTTAGAATTGAGAACCTTATTGTATTTTTAATTCGACTATTTTTATGACACGATTTAAGCCAAAGAGATTAGGAACTCATGAGAGAAGGAGAACTCTATATCTTCAGATCCATATATAAAATAGTATAAATTACTAAGAAGCACTTTCCGCCAGGATTAATGTACATATTATCACTAAGATGATCCTTTTTAAAATTCCTGGACTTCATTGAGCAGTCCACATGTAATATGGTCGTAAAGTGTAATGATAATCCGTATTTTTTACAAGTAGCTGTTTTTCTTGCTAATGTCAAGTCATGTTTTTGTTGTACTATGTTTGCTTTTGGTATGTCAGTCAGGGATTTTTTATATGGGTTTAACTTCGGGAAAATCATACCCGAAAAACATGGCAAATATCTTGTAGAAGGAAAAACCAAGATTTCAAGTTCTTTCATAAACATATTACTTTATTTCATCTATTGGGTTTTAGCTTTTAGCATTTCCCTTGTCCTTCCGAGACCTTGTGTCATCCTAACTGGGGCTAGGCTGTGTTATGCTTCGGCCTTCATTGATGGCACTTATAGAAAACTTTGGTGGATGGGTAATCTTCATCGAGAATTACTTTTGGAATAGACGTCACATTATTATGAAAAGAAAAATTGAAATTCTATCGAATTCCTGTTTCAGACATTTTTACAACTATAACTTGAACATGGTCTTGTTTGTAGTCTTTTTGGTAGAAATGTACAGGAAACGCATTAAGTTTTAGTTTCATTGTTTTTGATAGTGTTCCAGTGGTTGCTAACCACTAAATTGAAACAAATCTTATCATTTTCGGTTTGGTTTAATATTATTTTTAACGAAGTCGCAGTTATGTCAGTATTATGCTACTGATGCATTAGATGAGAAAAGGGGGCTATTATATAACATTGTATTACTACTGTTTGTATTTGCAGTCAAATCCCTAAATGAACGCAAACACTTTAGAATTGTTTAGTTGATTGAAAATGCGATGGAGCTGAGGGAAATGGAAACAAGAATATTGGTTTATGTGTAGCATTTACCCATTCTGTGGATATGTTGAGATGATAATATGGGCAAAAGACATCGTCATATTGCCACACGCTGCTGCTTCTATCAGCAATACCACAGACCTCCTGCTGCAACGGCAGAAGTAATGGAAAAATCTATATTGTCCTTTAGCAAGGTCATGGATTCAAGGTTTTCGCAAACTCCCAACTCCGCCCTCCTTTCCAACATCAACAACCTAAACATTTTACTTCGCAGTAGAGTAATAATAGGATTCACGCAAACACTACTACACAGCGTAGTCAGCGTAGCATAAGGTTACATGTGTACAAAAAATGAATTATGTATGTACTCATGTACACTTCCACGTACACGAGCCATTTTATGCTACTTTTCTAAAGCCATGCATAAGTGTAGTGTGTATTATGTAGTGTGGATTGTGGATGACAAGAAGAAAAGGAAGAAGTTTCGTGCAGAAAATTTGCTGATATGAAGTGAGTGTGAGTGTACCGTGTATACTTTGTTCATACTCTACTCTAACTCTACCCGTGTTCAATTCGTTTCAGTGAGAGGTTAGTTGTATGAATATGACATGGTTATCATTGTACAAAAGTAGTCGTGAAATAATACGAATATAATGTGTTAGCTTTTGTTATTGTACCCTAAATAGAAATTTTCTTCGTTGCTACATTCACTTTGATATTTTGCTGCTACACATACATACACCTCTCCGAAAGCATCTTTTTTTTCTCAGAAAGACGTCGTCCAATCCTTATAACTTGACAAGAAATGTAATATTGAAGTTTTGCCATTTTGGATTATAAGTATTTTCATATTGGTATTTGGATTTTTGAGTTGTGAGCTTTTATGGTGCTACTAATGATGGTAAAAACGATGATGATTGCTATTATGAGCAAGTATTAAAAATGAGGGGGTATTTAATCTAATCGTATGATGTGTTGTTTTGTAAGTCGTCTTCAATATTTTTTTATTATATACAAAGACGATGGACAAACATTATGTGAACACGATGAATGATGATTTGGTTTCGTATGTTTTCCTTGTAGAGATAAAAGTATGTAGGTACACATTTATAAAACCTGCTTTACATTATGATGCAATATGTTTTTTAAGAGCGCAAGAAATCGCGAAGATTCTTTTGCTCTTGCTGTCTCATCATCCTCAGTGTTATCATCGTGTGCAATCGTTAGTCGCATCGAAATCACAAATAATCACAATCCGTTTTTGTTGAGTTTTGAATGTATTCTTGCTCACAGTGATCATGTGGCAGCTCAGAGCAGAGTAATAATGACAGTTAGTGTATTTATGTTGTACTCATTATGCTACACATATAATATGTGCATATACTGCACTCACCCATCATCACAAACTTCTGTTGAAATTGATGATTTCACAAGAACACAAACGCAAACTCAACTGTTTTGCTGCGTATTTCAGGAGTGCCTTCCAACGGTTTGAGTGTACAAATGACAAGATGTTACTGTCAAAGCTGTTTTGTTGTTGTTGACTTCTCTTGAATCACAGGCAGAAGTTGTATTGTGTGGTGTATATTATTGATGTTATTGGTACATTTTACATTGAACAGATTTTCCAAATTCGCAATTATGCATCATGTCATCATCAGGATTACGGCCCTAGCCCATCCCCATTTATCATTGCACACACTATCGCAATCTATCTTAGTGCATTTTATGAGCTGCTCCCAAATAACCATAATTAATAATTCTGTCATATTAGTCGTTTGAACATAAATTAGCTTTATTAATATTCTCCTTGTATAAAATGTAAACAAGATAACCTTCAGCAGATCCAGCATGCCTGGTATAAATATACCAGTATATTATGAATACGTGATCTGACGTAGATATACTGTCAAAAAATTTATTTTCCAGTAAATGTGAATGAATCATCATAGCATAAACTCAAAGAAAAAATGTATTCATATGAAACAATCTAATTATAGGATGATGGAATGTTATTTTTGGAAAAATGTAGTAGGAGTTACAGAAGGACAATTGTATTCTATCATTCATTTTATGTATGCCTGGAAATTATAATAAGTTAGAATGACGACGTCAGGTTGAATTAGTTTCTGAAGTATTCTTCGAAGCATTTTTGCAGCTCCGCCTGCTTTTGTTTACCCTTTTCCATACAGTATTGTCGTCAAAGTGTGCTCTCATGAGAACTTACACGCTATTTTTTGCAGTGCATACACAATCCAAACTCCCACGCTTGACGTCAGCGCATTCAGCAGCAGAGGCAAGAAATAGCGTATGTACATTTGCAATGGCGAAAGAGAAGTCGCATTGATTTCACCCGGATGCGGACTGTTTTCTATCTTTCTTTTCTGTACACTGCTATGGATAAAGGAAAGAACAGCAACTCCTGTTGCAAACACGAATCTTATGACTTGCTTCGTTTTTCTCGAATTTCTGGCACTGACAAGACATAATCTTTTCTACCGTCCCTACATCATCTTGGTTCCTCCTTTATTATTTCAAAATATTCTTACACAGAAAAAAGGTGTAGGATGGGTATAAGTACAAAATCTTAGGTACGATGATGATGGCCGCGTATGGATAAATATCATGAAAAGATGGCATGTGCAAAAACATGAGATAATGCATACACAGTTGGATGGATTGTTAATATTTTGTGTGTGTGCTGTGTTAAAGAATGTGAATTTAAAGCTATGTTTTTGCCATGTGATGTGTGGCTATTATAAATGTAATTTTTTATACTGCATTTCCAATGTATGTATGTATGTATACTATGTAGATTACTTTTTATACGTATGTATATATGGAAGGTGATAGGATTATTAAGGTTCCAACGAATAAAACCCATATGCTAAAGTTAGCTGCAATGAGCACGCGAAGCCATCGTGTGCTCGTGCTTCTTCTTGAATGCTCCTGCTGTTCTCTTGTGTTTTGAACAGAGCTGAATCCGTATTTATTACCACACGTTGGAATTATTGGAAGAATGGAGTTTTGTGATACAAAACAACCAAATCAGCAGCAACTACGACGTTGCTACGACTGACTACTACGTAATTTAACTTGCATAGTCACAGTTTCATCCATATTGTGTTAGAGAGAGAGCCCCTTGTGAGTTTCCTCCAGCCAGCACAAGAATGTAAAGTGAAACCATTTTTGTACGTCGCACGTAAAACAAATATGTAAACTGTGATGGAGGTGGTAGTTGCAAGAGGACTGCTACTGGTACATTAAATGGTATTCGCAAAAAAATTACGGTCACTTTATATACTTTCTTCGCATTTCACCCTTTCCTTCTACACTGTGTGTGTAGAGCGTGTGCTGCTGACAACCTTGCTCCAGTTTTCTCACTCTTCTGACTTGGCTTGACTTGACCAAAAACGTTCTTCTTTCTCTCTCGGTAAGAATCGGCAAGATGCATTAGAGGTCGAGCGCATACATGTACATATTATTATTTTTGTATAACACAATGACAAGTGGCCTTATATTGCAATTTTTTGCTATTTTCTTACTTTTATGGAAGAAAAAGGAGGAAGCTAGCTGAAAAAGGGAGAAAGAAGCATGGAACTCACAACATTCAAGTTAACTTCGCATTTTCAGCTGGTGACCTAATCCCATTTCCACTTTGTTCTGGAAAACTTCTAGTCATTTGTCTCTCTCTTTCACATTGCACTCCTCTGAAACGAGTGAAACTGTGCAAACAAAACTGAGAGAGAAGAAGAACCAGGAAATTGTTTAAAAGGAAACATTCTTTATCCTTCTTCATGCAAGAATCATCATCAATTCAGGCTTTTACCTTAGAAATACCACGAAGAATAGAAAATTCTCTCTTTACTTGATCATCAAGAATATTATGCTGCAGCAGTTTTGTTTTTCCCTTTCTTTTTTTCCACTGCTGTGGTTTAGGTTGTTGTCTAGTTGTATAATCATCATTTACGACAACGACTATGATCATCACCATTCGCGAACAACGTCACTAGAAGAGCTGTGTGCGAAAGAGAGAGAGAAGACCACCTAAATATCTCTTCCTCTTCTACCAACAACCAAACAATAACAGCGTAACAGTGTCGTTCCAACTGTTCCAGAAGTCAGAGCAGAGAACGGAGAACGTTGCGCTGCCATTATTCTTATACTTGTTTTTGAGTTGCTTGCTCTGCTGCAGTAAAAGTTTTCACGGAGAAAGCTGCGTAGTAAAGTTTCCATTCGGTGATATGGAGAAAAAGAAAATGCATTCGCAATCGTTTCATCGTTTTCATTGCCAGCAACAAAGTCCCCGTGACATTACTTGACTGTTTCCAAGTTCTCCATGCAGTATGTAGTGGTTGATACTATACTGGTGCAACAGCAATGCGTCTGCTGCTGTCATTTTTTTGGGGAGAGTTGGATCAAAATCTAGCACGGCATCGTCATGAAAATGATGGAGATGGAGAGTAGAGTAAGTTTTAATCAAAACGTTTGAAACAAATTATTGCACTTGAACGAGGTTCACGCGGAAGCATGTAAAAAATCGATATCATATCGATAATACTGATAGCCTTGATTTGCGTTTCGTTTTAATAATTTATATTTGTGATGACATTGAGAATTTTGACTGGACTGACCAGCGAGAATCGATAATCATGTTTTGCTTTAGTTGTTCATATGGTGTAATGGTACATCAACAGAGAAATGGGATGGCATGACATTGCCAGTAATAAATCATTGTCAACTATTGTAGCATATTTAATTTATTTACTAGTACTGCAAGCGTAATAAAAATATTTTGGGTTTAGAGGAGCTCACCTAAAATTAAAAATTTGGTATAAGCTCGTAATAGCAAGTGTATTATGTGCAGTTAACAAAAATACAAATTTGGCCGAAATCCATGAGAATTTTGTGAATTTCGAGTTTAGATTCGTTTCAAGCCGAGTACAAAAGGAAGTATCAAGGTCCGCGTGGCAGTTTGTGCGACCACCGTTTAAAATTGCTACCCGTATATATTTTTTATCGCTTGATATAAAGGTGTTTTCATAAACTGAAATAGGGTGAAAGTGGAATGTTTCTGCTACATTGAATACTACTGTGTAAGAATGTTGATCTGCAAAAATCAATTTGGAATGTTTTGCCGAAATAAATTTCCTATTGAATGTTCATTTCTAATGCTTGACTTTTCTGTAGATGTCTTTGTAGTCATTTTTCCAATGATTTTATAATAGTCACCAAATTCTTTACGCAGTTGTTTCCTACAGCATTAGTATCCCTATATTTTTATCGAACGAGTAAAAAAATAAAAAAATGTTGGCTGCGCATTATGCTAACTTCAATAGTTGTGATTTAAATGTTGAATGTGATATATTTACATAGGTCAAAGGTCAACGTTTTAATTTTTGTTTATACTGCTATAATTCCTTGTATTCGAATCATTCATTAATCAGATAATCAGATCACAAATTTAGTTTATAACGAACGTACGTACGTCCTTGTACATAACTGCTGCGTATATTTACAGTACGTAGTAAATGTGATAATGAAACATATGGCATCGTTTTTAAAGTAAAGTTTTCCGTGTACTACTGACGTGTTGTGCGCAGTTTCACGTGGCAATCGTGGCATCTATCTTATACGCTTATATTGCTATCTTATCTCGGCTAGTGTAATACTGCTCTAAAGTTGGTGGTGCGGTCCTCTAACTGTAGAAATCTTGTTTGTAAGCATTTTGGGAGAAGTGGCATAACAAAATGTTGGTTAAGCTGGTGTGCTTCTTATTTATATAGTTTTGCAATGTCTCTATTAGGGTTGCATATGATGTGCATCGTAAAAACTAATGGGGAGAAGATGAAAAGGAAGAAATAACTTTGATGAGGGGTCACTTGCAATGACTCGGAAATGGAAGTTTTTATAGCAGTAGGTACAAGGCAGTAAAAAGTCATTATGGGTTTGCGTATGTCAGAAATTATATCATGTAATGCATCAACTAATGCAGTTTTTATTGGAAAAAGTGCATTATAGTATGTATGTATGAAATATTGGAAGGAAGGAGTCATGTCGTGTCAAACAGAAATTATTCTTGGTATTTGGTATCATATCTCTCCCTGTTGATTTACTACTACTTGGAAGTATAAAAGTTGACATCGTAAAACCACAGTAAAATAACGGCAGTAAAGTTTAAAAATTAATTGTTTGTAGTTTGTGGCGAGCAGAAAAGTTATGGAAGAAAATGGCAATGCAACATGACTATGGCTTTATAAAATTATTGCAAGTAATATAATAACTGAAAGTCGATAATTCTAATCTTGATAAACATTAAGCACTGAAATCTTATAAAACGCTTTAATATGAATACATATATTCAATTCAATGTTTTAATTTTTTCCCTTTTTGTCTTGCAGTTAGCCGGCTTCACTGTGAAAGTGAATCCTTCAAGATGGACCTCATTCTGGACATCAATTCTTGGATTTATCCAATGGAACTGGGTAAATAAATATTTAGCTTATTTATGGACTATTATTTACTTCAATTTTACATAGTGCATCAATACATTACATAAACATATACTAAATACTGTTATTCGCCCTGTAAGATCAGTTCACTTATAACATAACAGCAGGCTTTTTATGAAATTGACATGTAGTGCATCCACAATTGTGTTCTACTGGTAAAGTATTTTGGTTTGAGAGATTTCATGAAAAATTCAATGCTTTACTTGCTTAACGTCAACGCGACGCGACGTTTTCAAACGCTAATAAGAGCACGTAATAACCGTCAAGTGAACGTCAAACATGAAACATTATGTAAATATTTTGGGTACATGGTACATGTATCAACTGCAATGCAACAAGAACAAGTCAGTAAATGATTTCATACATGCTGCCAAATTATAAAGTTAAAGTATTTAAATTGAAGAGGAAAGGGGTTGCTGGAATTTCCATGAAGTTGGCAGCCAAATGAAGTTAGCATAGTTTTACGTGAACGTACGCATAATATGACCGATTCGGCTATAATGGCAAAGCTACATATTTTATTACTTTGCATGCTAAAGTAATTTGCAACAAAACTCACATAAAGTACACGAAGTATGTACAATTTTATACTATATTTTCCATCAAATGTCAAAAGGTTAGCTCCGACTCGTCGGTTCTCAAAGACCTCTATATAGTTCTATTTTGTGTATAGAATAGGCTAATTGTAAGAGTGGAACAGCAAGGTATCAAACTAAACAGTATGTTCAGGCTACGTGTATACAAAATTATTATTTTTTACCGCTGCAGGGTTTGTGTGTGGTATCGTAAAAAGTAGCTTTTTCGCTACTTTTTTGTTTCGACATAATGCGGTGTGCTCTGTACGATTGCAAAAGTAAATACGTGGAATGTTCATTCATACTCATGTCATGATGATGCTGATTTGATGACGCTTTTCTGCTGATTTTCAAAGATAGTATATAGTAAAATAATAATGCATTTAGCTTGGAGGAAACAGAACGACAAAATGTGTACAGTTGGGTTGGGATATGATAACTCAAAAAAATAATTGTATTGAAAAGTTATTTTGTTCTACAGATAGTCCATTAACAGTTGTCTAGATATTAGAATTAATGTATAGGTAACTACTATTTTCAAGGCTGAAATAACAACTTGGGTTTGACAAGTTTATAATGAATTTAAAATGTTCCATATAGAAATTTCTTTAATGGAAAAATAAAGTGACACGTTGCTATTATACGAAGTGAGTAAATATTAAATCAGAACAGGTTAAAGAACACGAGAGTTAGCTTTCTTTCATATCGGTGTGGTTAGGTTTTACGTTTGGTTAGTTTTTGAGTATCCCCACAAAGTATGTAGCTTCCAGTTCTTCTGAAATACAGCACTCATGTGTGGAGGAGTTCCAGTTCCAGGAGGACTAACACCGTGTATATACTGCGGTTGTTGTGTAAGTTTGCCTCTCGCATTTGTAGCAAGATAGCTACATGTATAGAAGTTAGGATTAGATTAGTCAGGAGGAGCTGCAAAAAGAGAACTAGAAGTGGTTTCGGTATATATTTAACAAGCCCAATACCGGCATCCATTTAATGGCATGCTTGGTTGTATAAATCGGCATCGGTATAAACGGCATCGCGAGAAATAAATAAATAATTGTAAGGATCGAAGCAAGTATTTATTGTTGAACATATAGGAAATTCAAATTAGACATTAATGTGGAAATGGAAACTATGTCTCAATACACTCCATTGATACCAATTTTCTCTTTAAAGTTTGATATTAGATTCCAAATCGAATACTCAAATCACTCCAAAATACCGGGAATGTCTTTAACAACTAACGATTAGTATCATCGATTTTGTTATGAGCCAGGGAAAAGGAATAGAGGTAACCAGGTAATAGATTAAAGTCCGATATCATAGAAGAAAGTGAAAATTTTCGTTTTCGCAAAGTGAAAATTCCTTCTTTTTCCTGAGAGGAATGACTAAAAGCACTTGAAAACACATGCTTTTAATTTTAAAAAAGTGTTGGCAACGGGCGG